>JAUDYJ010000005.1:34337704-34482704 GCA_030761175.1 Masticophis lateralis
CGTGTTATGGAATTACATGAAGCATTCCTCTTTTCATAAAATAAAATTCCTCTTTTTCTAATATTTTTGGAAGTTGCTCCCAGCTGTTTTTTCATGGCATTGCCGAAACAATCAGTTCATTTTGCATTTTTCCCTAGCAAAGTGAAGTTGCTATGTATGAACATGCATGTGGAGACAGCCATAAGGAGGTGGATGAATCTAGAAAAAAGAAGTGCTTGCTTTAATAATTTGAGATGTACTGTTTCAAGCAAGTTCCTTTATACTTTTGGGGTGGTGGTAGTGGGGAGACTTGGATAGTTCTAACATACATACATCTTTCTGAAGTACACCACATTATAGATATTTGTGTATATTTTACTCCAGGTATGTGTGTGGGAGATAGGAATGTGTCTTTCCCCTCAGGCTGCAATTGAGCATGCACAATCGTCCTGTTTAAAGTTATTATTCATAACATTTTACCCTGTTTTTCCTCCAAATAATGTATGCAAAGCACATGCCTTTTTCAAGTGAAAAAGCAGCAAAACTTCCTAATTTTGTCTTACTCTATTGTTAGAATTTATGTTAGAATTTACGTCATGTTAGAATTATGTTAGAATGTTAGAATATTGTTCTTGTAAAATAGAAAATGTACCTTATAGAAACTATGGTTCTAGAATGCATTATATATTCAAAATAACAGGTGCAAGTATTTTCTACCTTTTGAAAGAAAACTCCTTTGCTGGTTTTGTATTCAGTATATCTTGACTAGAGAGCCAATTTGGTGTAGAGGTTAAGGCATCAAGCTAGAAATCAGAAGTCTGTGAGGTCTAGTTTTGCCTTAGGCACAGAATTGGGGCCAGTTATAGTTTCTTCAGAAATGACTGCAGTTAAGATGATGATGAAATATTTAATATATTTTATATGTTTTCTATAAGAGCAATGAAGTTTTTAGATATTCTTATTCATGACACTTGTTTAAGAACTGAAGAATCAAAGTTTATTATGTCTATGCTGCAAAATTAGATTATCACTAGATCAGAAAACTCTGTGCTACTTCTTAGTCGTCTAGGTCTTGTGTCACCTGGATTTTTATTTGGTAATTAATTTTTTTTTTAGAAAATCAGAAAGGTGTTTCTAGAACAGGTGAGGAGCCCATATTGTTTATTTTATGAATCATACAATAGCAAACTAGAGGTACAAGTCTGAGCAAGTTACATCCAGAAGAATGTCATTGCCCTCTTCCATTGTTATCCCCTGGAAGCTAATATTTAAGCTATGCTCCCCATAATTCCAAAAATAGAAATTAGCCATCAAGACTAGGAGCCATGGGTAGCACTATTCTATGTAATTTGTTAGTTCTTTTTTAAAAACCAAACTTTGATGTCCCACAACACAACCAGTTGTGGGAATTTCACAATAATTATGTACTTTGTGAAGAAGTAATTTATAGAAGAATAAGTTAAAACCTAAGAACTAAGGTTCTCCAAATTTTGTGTATGTAGATTATGTAGCAATTCAATGCATCAGATTCTGCAAAACAATATGTGAGAGAATTTTTGCATAGGTTTCAATTGTATTGCTATTTTAAATTATAATGGCATTTTCAAGGTGCTGCTAAGAAAATGGATTCCAAAAATAGTTATGCTAAAAGTACATGGATCCAGCAAATGGACATCATTATCTCCACTAAACTCTAATGTGATTCACTTCAAATAGAATAGGATTAAGCTACTCAAATCCTCAGAGTGAGGATTTCCTATATTACAATCGGTTCTATACTTTTCATTTAATTAATGTACTCTCCCACTGTTCCATGAACAACCTAAACCAGTTAAAACAGAAATAAAGCATATAGTAATTAAAAACATATTGTTAAACTAGTCAGGTACCCAGCTCAGCAAGAAGTAAGCCTGTAACATCAAAGACCCGCCTGAATAAAAACGGTCTTGCCTGACTGTAGAAAAATAATAGAGAGTGAGCTTACTTGGTTTTTGTTGGCAGGCAATTCCACAACTTGGAGCAGCTACCAAGAATACCTTTAGAATCAAATATAGCCAAAATAATTTCACTTGTCATTGGTTATAGCATTCATTTTTACTTTTCCATTCCTTTGAGTTTGAAGATCATAATGAATAAGGGGTACTTAAAAAAAAATCCCTGTGAGGCACAAACTCAGATTCTCCAATTACAATAAACCAATGCAAATTGACATGGACTCCAAGACCAATATTTATTATTCAGTTTAAAAAGTGCTCTGTGAAGCCACTTTAAGCACATAAATAAAAGATTATCAATTCAGTTTCCTAGTTTCATACATAGGCCAGCAGAGTTCCAAAAAGTGATAGTTTATGAATTTAGAAATCCCAGATAGTTACCAGAGGCAGATGTCCTGCATGTGTCCCAATGACACATGTGGCTTCTGAAAGCTTTGGATGTGGTCCACAAGACACCTACCCAACACATAGAATGAGACAAAAGGGGAAATTATTCAACCTGTGATCAGTAAGGTCACATTAACTATATTAATTTTGATTAAATGAATTCAGATATAATTTTGTCCTCTTTATTTTTTATATCCTGGCATGACATTCAAAATATAGTATGATCCTTAGTCTGGGAAATGTTATGCAGCCTTGCTTTTAATCGAGCTAGGGAAGGTTGTCACTTCTTATGGATATTGAGTTTCATAAAATTAGTGGTGCAAATGCAAGATACTTCTTTTTTCTGTCCTGCTGATCAGTTCTGCCTGGACTTTCTAAATGTTAGTGTTATGAGAGAAGAATGAAGGGTTTGTTTCATTTACCAATTGTCTTCATATCATGTTTTATAACAAATATCTCCACCATGTACTCCCATACAGCACAAGTCTATAAATGTCTTTTCCAAGATAAGTCCCATTATATTCAGTGGAACCCTTTCCCAGGAATATAAGATTGTAGCTGTGCTTGTCATCTTCACATTTATTCCAATTCTGTATTATTAGATGTGTTGTTTTAAGAATCTGAAATGAGATGTAATGGCAAACTTTGCAGGGCACAAAGCATCATAATAATATATATTAGATCAGTGTGAGGTGGGCAGGGTTTGCTTTGTTGAAGTGTGGGGTTGACATGCTTCTCTTCCTTAATGTGATTCATGTGGCATAAAGTATTTCTTCCAGCCCTTTTCTGACACTACTGTGTAGAGGCATGAGGTCATGTCATTTGACAAACTTGTTTTGAGGGAATGTTTCTTACAAAACATTGTCAAAGTGAAACATCTTTTCAAAGAATTACTCAGTCATATGATTTATCACAGAAATGCAAAAAAAGAAGAAAAGAAGCAATGTAATTGTTTAAGTTGCTAGAATAAAGCAGAAATGATATATCCAAAAGCTGATTAAGCGACATCTGCTTAATAATTTTCTTAGTTTTAAGTGGCTTTCTCTAATTTGCTATAATCAAAAATAAAATGGGAAAGTCTTTTTATCTCTGTACAAATAATTCCTGATTATTACTTTAGTAATGCATTAATTAGGAAAGAAAACATGTCCCAGAACTGTATTTTGCCACATTTCCTTCTCCTAAACAATTTATGTGCCTAAAAGTGGACCATATGAATATATGTTTAATTACAAGAGTTGTCAGCACAACTTGGCCAGGTTTGAAGAGGTCCTGAATATGTTCTCATGGCAGGTAGTTCCTTCTGGCTGACCTCTTTTTCAAGCTGTCCCCTCTTATAGCCACCTCTTTCTTGTCCTCAGTGCTACTGCTTCCATTGTAATACTACCACCTCCCATCCCTAACTATTGTGACCACAACTCCTCTTTCTTCCTTTCTGCCATCAGCCAACCAACAGAGAAGTGAAGACCATAGTGTTATTAGTTGAAGAAGCAGTTCTATGTAAACCAGTTAAAATATAAGTGCCACATTACTGTTGCCTATCTCTAAGGTGGTCTCTAAGTAACTAAAAGTGTCTTCCTCCTTTTTTACTTGTATCCTATATATGTAGTTGTTTCTGGACTTTCTTAGACTATAGGCCATCATGCCTATGTTTTAATACATACACTACCATTAGTTGCTTCTAACTGTAATGGAGGAAGGAGATCTAAAATTCCTTTTAGTTATCTCAAGAATTTGAAATGAACCCGATGTTGCTTACTTGATGGAAGAATGAATTTTGTACATGTTAAATTACAGCTAAATATAAAATAATCCAGCTCCTGAATTCTTCAGATAAAATATTGAGATAATAACATCATTTATATTTAATAGACAGTATTTCTCCTTTTTAAAATAAAGCAATCACCAAAATGACTTTATTACATAGAAGACTAGAGTACAGGGTCAACAGGTCTTCTCATTTTTCATCAGGTAAATATACAAAAATATTTGAAATAGATGGATTTGAGCAGAAGCAATACTCTGTAAAACGTGCTTAAGCATTCAGAAAGAAAAGCATTAGAGTTCTCTTCTGTATTAGCTGCTATTTTTTCTTCATTTAGATGCTAACTTAATTCCAAACATATTAATGAATATAGTCAATGTTTTATTTTTCATACCTAGAATAATAAAAAAGAAGCAGCATGTGAAACTAAAAAGAAGAAAAAGTGAAATAAACAGCCTCACATTCCACCCATTCAATCTCCATTGAATTAATTTTCAAAAGGATGATTTCTGTTCCATGAGGGAATTTTCTTCTGTATTCCCAGGCAAATAGTTACATACTGAGTCAAAATCCACAAAACGTTTGAATAAACTCCAGTGTTGAGATGGCAGAAAGAGAGAAAAAGAAAAGTTTCCTCAAGCTGATAAACAAACAGAGAGAGGGAGAGGAGAATGGTAGTAGATCAGAAATGATCTCTCTTGTGGCATTTAACACATGCTGCCATATTAACTTATTTTCACTTGTTGGGATGGGGTGGGGCCTTTTGTATTCTCTTTTCCCCCTTTTTAGGAAATTTGTTTACTCTTGTTTGTTTGAACTAATCACTACTTCAGACTCCCTCCCTAGAACCTCCATCTCCTCTTCTTCCCGAAGCGTTTAGCCCTGGTGGTGACCATTCAGGCATAAAAACGTGCTTATCTGCAAATGAATAGTAGCTCTTTGCTTCATTAAAGACTCTTTCTCTCTTGGCACTCGCATTGTGACCCTTTGATATTAATTCAAAGGGCAATTAAAGAATGCGGCCCATCTTTGAAGTCGAGCATTCAGGGCCGCAAAGGGGATGAACCTGGGACTCTGATGGACTGTGCGCATTCAACAGGCCTTTTCAAGGCAGCTTGAAGTGGCTCAAAGAAAATGGGCAGGAGAAGGTCAAAGAGAAAAAAGGGGCTAAAGAAACAGTCTGTATTTGTTCGAAGTATTAGCCAAGCAAACTGCAAATAGCAACAAAATGAAACAGTTAATAGAGCAGCCAGACAGAGGCATGTCAATCACTTAACTTGAAAAGCCTTCGACTAACCAAGGCTTCAGTCACTGTGTTATCTAATTATCTTGGGAAAGCTACTGGCTGGAAGTAATAGTATTGTATTTCTTTCTGCTTCGTGCTCCAAAAAGGTGATAAATACTTCGCGTCTTCATAATTATGCAACATATATACATAAAGGGTGGTGTAGTGCCATATTGTTGGCTAGCTTCAAGGAGCGGGAGGAGGGGAGCAAATGTGAACCCCAAACAAAGCCAACAACCCAACTGAAAAGTAAATAATCCACAAGAGGCATGAGAATGCCTGAAATTCTTGAAGTGTTATTTAATATGCAGTATGCAGCTTCCAATAGAACAAATTCTGAAGAAAGACATATTGGCTAAGGGAAAATAGATTTTAAAGAAAGTGGTTGGAAAGGAGCACAGAAAATGATTTTAACTCAAATCAGGAAAAAGGACTGGGAGTTTGTACTGAGACTGCATCTATCATTTATTTATCTGCTGATGCCATCTGCTTTTGCTGTGTATGATCTAGAATAGGTTCTTCATTTAAGACCAAAGCAGGGTAAAACGTCTGTCACAATTTCTATTGCTTTTATAGATTCAGTACAAGCCACAGGCATATTTTTAACTCTCTTTGCATGTACTCAACTGAGTTGATACAGGAGTCAGTCCTTTCTTCCCCACACTATGGATGCACTATGTGCAATGTTACTCATCAAATCATGAACATTTATACATGATTGGAGGGTTCCCAAAGCAATGAACAACTACTTGAAACAGGCTCCACTTTTTTTCTTTTTCCCAATCTACTCCCACTCTTTATCTCTCATTTTTCTGGTTTACAATCTAGAAAGTCCACATATTGTGCTTTTGTTCTAATTCCGTTTTCCATGCTTGCATTGGTGACATGCGTTGAAGCATGTGTGAGGTATTTGCAACTGTAGATTGTCCGGAATATGTTGTTTTGGTAGCTAAGTTCTACATTTTTATAACCTTCAGTTGGTTATACCTAAGTTAGGCAGAAGGGAATAAACTGCACTTTCTCTATTACTAATTGTAGTGGAGAGGATGAGGATGAAAAAACTCCCTCTTTCTCCGCTCCCCTCCCCCTGCCACTTGTTCAGACATAGCGATCTGAAACAGAATTATTGAGAAGGATAATATATATATATATATATTATGAACTGGTTGGAGAATATTATATAAATATGCAGATATAATATGCATATGTTGCATATATTCACATGTATACCTGTGAATAGATATTTGCTGACCTAATTAACTCAGCCATCATAAACCAGACAAGTCCATGCACTGCATTGCTCCAGCATTTTTAATTACAGTGTATTGAAGTAAGTCCTTATATAACATTAATTCTGTAAATATTCAAAAATTACATTCCTCTGCTAAAGAAATTTTTGCTTTTTTAGCATATTGTCTTGAGAATCCCCCCCCCCCCCCGATTTGTTTTAGTGGTGCTTTTAAATTTATTTCAGGAAGTAATAGAACATTCTGCTGCTGTATTTTTTTCCCCTGTAGTATATTTTTTCATCACTCTCAAGTCTTCCTCGATGACCGTATTTTTCCATTTACAAAAGCCTGGCTAGATTGGTTCTCCCTGGGAGCTCTTGAAAATATGGGAAGACATAAGAATGAAGAAATATTTGCATAATGAAAAACAGGACATTCACACACATCCTTTGACAATCTTGTGTCTGAATAGCGAACAAGAAGTTCATATTTCTCTTGAAGAATAAGTCAATGAAATTCTCCTTTAAGAGACATACAGAAACTAAATTTGATTTCAGAAAGTCAAGTCAGAATTGGTCAAAGACTTACAGATGTAGCTTAGCTGGATTAGACTATTTATTACAAAGACTGGAGTGATACAAAACAGCTGATTGCCCACCATATGTCAGGAGGTAGAAATTGATTATATTCTCAGGTTGTATTCCTCACACTTCCCCAAATTAATAGATACTTAGTTTTGCCCTTGATGGACCTGAGGTCAAGTAGTTGAATGTTTACATAAATCAATGTATGGTTTATATACTTATGTACCCATGTACTTCATGTTCCCTTCATCCTCATATTTTAACGGTATTTATTCCTGTTGTTATTTTTTCCTTATTAATTTAATGTGTATTACTTTTAATATTTGTAAGCCACCCAGAGTTGCTCTGGACAAGATGGACAGCATATTGAATGAATGAATGAGTGAGTGAATGAATGAATGAATGAATGAATGCTATTTTTGGTTTGGAAACCACTAGTGTCCTCCTTGTCTACCCCATATCTTACAGCACTGTAGAAGACTCCTGGCAGAATGCATAGCATAGTATTAGAAAATAAATAAATAAATAAATAAATAAATAAATAAATAAATAAATAAGTAGAAGCAGCATAAACTTTGAACTTCATCACATTGTAATATTTGCATCAAGACAAGGTGGAAATAACCAGACTCTCTTTTCCCTTCTGAAGTACTGGCTATCTAATCCTCTTCCACAGCACTACTCTTACAACTTCCATCATGCTATGAAGCTTCTGTCAGTCTTCACATGTGAAACTAACTCCCCTCCTGCAGAAAAAAAAAGCAGATGGGTTCTCCCATTATAGTTTGGAAGCAAATTCTGTTTACGACTCTACTCTGCCCTTCTGAAATGAAGGCGCCATTTGTACAATGCCATTATTTTATAGGAGGCAATTTGCAGTACAGTCAGTTGGTATTTTTCTCCTTTGCCATAAGAAGAAAACTGAGCACGGTGAGACAGGTCATTATCATTTACATTTGACCTTGTTTATCTTCAAAGGCATCCTCATATTTTACAAACAGAAGTTTTCTACTTCCAGTCCTCATGTGAATGGATCTTAAGATGACCACTGACAGTCTGGTAAAGGCAGGGTCCTTCCGGAGAAATGATTTTGGCTTTCAATGCCATTTTCATAAACAGGCAATCACTAATTTTTTCCATGTGGCTCTATCACTAATCCATGTGATAGAGCCACATGGGAAAAAAATGGCAGCATTGTTACAATTTTTATATTCAGGGTTGCAAATATTGAGAAGGACCTACTTTCAATCTGTAATATATCTAAACTAAATACAGCCTGTCTCTTGCCTAAAATATAAAATAATGCAAGAAAGAACTCAATCTGGGCACTAGATAGTTTGATAGGTGCCAGTTTTCTTTATTCCAATTGTTACTTGGTACAGTAGGCTATGAAAAGATTTTCTGCTCATTTCTGGGTCTACACTGTTCCATGTTTAAATTTTCCCTCTTTTTGTGATTGTTCCTATGACCAATGTCCTCATTTTCATTGGATCGTTTCAGCTTCAGGAGAATTTACAAGAGTAAAATGGACTACAGAAATAAGAGGGAGATGAGACTTTGTGGAGACTATGTACAATGCATCAGCAAATGATAATATATTTGTAAAAGCGAATGCCAATTTAATTTATTTGAACTTGCTTCTTTACAAATATGCCTACAATGACAATATAAAGCTTGCATACTTTAGGCCTGTAATACATATGTATTTCCAAATTAGTGCAGAGAAGCAGGTTTTCATAGATAATAATTGAATAAGACATTTTAAATTTGTTTTATTTTGTGCACAATAAATTTTACTTAAGTAAAATTACTTAAGCAAGCAAGTAATTTTGAAAAATTACTTGAAAAATATGTATCTATGAAAACAAGTTAATAAAAAGATACATATCTTAATTTCAAAATAGTTACCGTAAGCAATCAGATTTCCATCTGCTTTGCAATGAGTGACAAATGCATACTGTATATCAAGGAGAATGATTATTGGTGGTATAAAAAGAGTATTGTAGATTAAATATATGGGAGATTTTCTTTGTAAACTTCACTGGAATAAATATATAGTAAGTTGTAAAAGAGCATGTTTGTGCATTTTGAGAATTTCTAGTAATTTCAAAAGGAAGGGATTATGAAGGAAATGTTTGCATGATATTACCAATTACACCCCCTTCAACTAACTCTCCGATGTGCAGCCCTCGGGTTTTGCTACTCTGCAGTGGAATACTGTGCACCTGTATGGATAAACAGCTCACATACAGGACTTATTGATGTTCAACTTAACCATACGATGAGGCTAATTACTGGGTGCATAAAATCTACACCTAGTTACTGGTTACCAGTTCTTATTCACATACACCCCCCGCACTTACGACGACAAGAAGCTCTCATTCGGGAGTATAATAAGATCCTGTTAAATTCCTCTCTACCCATACATGGATACATTCCTGATCTCCTAAGATGCTGATTAAAGTCAAGAAATCCACCAATCTTGACAGCGCATAAGTTGATGGCCGATCATCAGAACACCTCACAAAAGTGGATGGAGGCGCGGAGTAGCTGTTCTCCCCAAGATGTCTCCGAGCATATCAGTCCTAGTAGTATACTTCCAGGATTTAGCCTACACCGTCACATATGGGTGACATATAATAGAATTAGAACAATTCATGGGGTGTGTGCTGACTCCCTGTATAAATGAGGAAAGACACCTTCAGCACAATGTGATTGCAGGGCCCCTCGACATACTATCCAGCATATAGTGAGGGAATGCCCTAACAGAAGGTATCCAGGAGACTCTAGGGATTTCCTCTGCATAACAACGGCAGCTATTGACTGGATCTTCAAACTCGACATTAAACTTTGAAATGTTATTTCTGTTTTTCTTTTAGGTTTTCTTACTGCTTTTTTTATTGTTTTAATTGTTTTTAATCTGTAAAAATGAAGTGTTTTAATATTGTATGTGACCAGCCATATGCTAAATAAATAAATAAACCTCCTTCAAAAAAAAAAAACCCTCCACTTGGCATAAATACTAATACTATTAGCTTGGTAATTATTAACAGATGGAGTAGGACTCATTTAATAGTTGGGAGATTGCTAATAAGTGTAGAGGAGAGGACAATAATGCAAAGGGAATGAAGCAATGTCTCATGTTGCTAAAGACACATTTTCTTAATTTGTTTGTATTTGGGAGGTGAGGTGTGGGGGTTTCTCCTTTCTTTTTTTAAAATAGCACCAAGCCTATTTTTAAGTATACATGATAATTTTTATGTTTGTACTCACAGTGGCAGGAAATTGAAATATAATGATGGAAAGGTTCTGGAGAAAAAGGAAATGTGGGGGCTACATTAGGCCTTTTGGCAGTGAAAAGGCCACCCCTGATATACACCTTTAAATTCAGCATACAAATATGAGGTTACAGATAAGTATGTGACTGAGATAAGAAGCAGGGTAAACAAGATACAGATAGATAAAATGTGATGATGCCATTAGAGAATGAGGTAGAAGACAAATAATTTCATGTTTCTTAAGTGGTTTCCTGTTGTGTCTTATTGGCCAATGTAGGTCACAGAATTAAATGTAGAATATTATTTCCTAATGATGAATGTACAAATGTTTAAACTTCAAACAAAGAAGTAAACCAAAAGAAGGGACCAAGTCTCATTTTTGTTTAAGTCAAGGCCATTGAAACAAATTATGTTATTAGACATGAACTTCAGCATCATCACTTTAAATTATACATGCTAGTGGATTTGTAGGAGGTTCATCTGGAATTGTTTAAAATACATGTTTGCAATATTTATTGCAACTTAAGGTAAATAATTTCTGTTGATATTACTTTTACATGATTCAAAAAATTTTATGAGCAACCTAAGGCAACTTCAAACATAATCACAAGACCATTTTATTGTAGCAGTACATGAACATTTCACAGTCTACAAATTCCAGGGCTAACAATAAACAGCCATGGTATTTTCTTTTTCTTTTTCTTTTGTAGGGTTATTTACCCAATCACAGACTTTTCCTCTTCTTTTTCCGTGCTCTCCTCATTTCCAACAGTTGCCTTCAAAGGTCTGATCTAGACCTGTCTTATTTAAAAGTCTCATCTACATGGCAAGGTTTGCTCTGCAAAGGAAAGCAATGGCATACAGAAAGTGGCATAGTCACACAAATTGCCCTATATATCAAATTGTCTAAAAATACTATGAAGAAATCAACAAACCTTAATCCAAACCACATTCCTTTATATATCTTTTGGCTATAAAATCCTAAAGATAATTTATTACATTTTATTCTATTGCATCCATCTTTTTTGTGTTCTAAATGAACAAAAGGAAATCAAGGAACCCCTAAGAACACTCCTACCAACACTGAAAGGGAAAATCATTAGTATACAAACAGAGAGTAAACCTCACAAACCTTACAGGACTAATAATATTTATCCTGAAAAAAACCATGAAGTTCAGAGAGCACCAAGGATCTCACAAATGGGTGATCTTTTGATATATTTAAGTGTCATTAGCAACAGGACACACAAAACATCTATCAGGCATTAAGGTATGTTTTTGTTGAGTAACTTTGGATAAAAACTGCATATAAAAATTCATCTGTATGTCTAGTTTTTATAGTCTTCGTAAAGTGCAATTCTAACTTCTTGGTCTCCCTGAAATTGTCAACCATTATTGTCCGTTAAGCAAGTATTCTCTTTTGTCTGAATAAAAGTGGTTCATTTGCTGCTTTAAGGAACTGAAGAGGTGCAAGTAAAGAGGTTCTGCGTTATCTTATTTTATGTGCTGTGTTTCAATTAAGATATGGTATTTCAGTGAGTTGTGCATTCTGAATTTATAATTTTATAATATTATAATTTAAGTTCTGTTATGCGTTACTTGAATGCATTCTATTGAAATCAGTAGAGAAATCTTTGGACAAGGAGCAAAGAATGATGTGAAGTCCTAACATCATAAGCATTAATTTCTGTACCCACTGTCTTCCCAATATTCTGGCCTCCCTCTGTTCATTTCTTTTGTTTAGTATTACTGATTCACAGTTGACTCAATCTTTTAATAAATGAAAGTTATCCTATTTTTATTTATTTTTGAATTTACATATTGAGGTTTTCCCCCAGGAGCTACTTATAGGGAGTATTTGTTTAGCCCAAGGGTAACTAGCAGCCCATGGACTTATGTCTCCACTGCAGAATCTAAGTTGCTTTGACCTCAATTCCTTTGTTTTACAATCACACTGCTGATACAATTCTGAGCTAAGTAAGAAGAGGTGCAAAGATAATCCTTCATGTCTTCTTTTCTCAGATGAATTGAACTCCTTAAACAACCATTTGTGTTACCTTTTCTACATCATGATGTGTGTGTCTATTACTGTGTTTGTGTATTTGCGTAGTTCTGAGCTCTAAATAACTGTGATTCCTGGTCACAGTTTCAGGAATTCAATTTTAGCTGAATATACTTATCTAACCTTTGCCAGATTGCTGTGCTAAATACATAAAATGTGATAGGTTATCAGACACTGGCAAAAACTTGAGAAATTTTGTGAATATTGCACACAGATTCACTTAATGGTACATAATGGCTATTTTTCAGAGAGATTGTCCCCAAATTGTAACAGTCTTTATCATGCTAAGAAATTTCAGCGATTTATTGAAGGATACGTAGAATAAGATTTTGTTTTGAGGAATTTTACTGAGTCTATTTTGCTGAGTCTTTTTTATCCACTCCTCCATACTGTTACAATTTTGTAAGAACAAAGTTCTTGAAATTCATTCTGTTTCCACATTGATTTATTTACAATACATAAGGATTCTCCTTCACTAACTTGGGTTTCAGAAGATGATGCCTAATTGAAAGTTTTATTTACAATATACCCTGTTTATTTGAACAGTTTATTGATAAACTGAGTTAAGGTGCAAATATAATTCTTGTTTCTTAAATGTATTACCCCATCACTACTGATGGACTGATGAATTCCTCAGAACACTTTAGGCTTGTCTTGTGTTTGAAGAATGAATTAGTTCATGATGACAGAATGACATGGAAGGCTCATCCGAAGTGTACCAATAGTATTTACTGTATGCTGAATTAATGAAATGATAAAACCTGATGTTCCTGAAGTGTCTTGTTAGTGATTAGCTTGTGATGGTACATTTGTGTCATAATCTTAAATCTGTGATGTGTGGGCAATGTTGAAATTAGATGGTAGCTTTAAAAAAAGAGCAGATCAGGAATTCTTAAGAAAGAGCAAAATTGGCAATTAGTATGATAATGTGTAACTCTGTGTCACTGAATTGATAAGTCACCATTCATTGCTTGAAGTTGGAATACATATATAAAGCTGTCTTAATGCAACTCCTCAATAAAGGTTTTATGTACATAGATAGACATAAACATTGAAGAAATAATTATAATAATATTTTTCCAATGAACTAAGACTTAAAGATCACATGCAGGAAGCTGTGAGAAGATGTACTATTTTAAAGGTGTTTCTCTTAATGTTAATGATACTGTACTTAAGATGATAGATAAACAACATGAAATAGTGGGGTGTTCTTTGGATTAATAGCTATAATTTAACTTGATAATGCACAGAAAATACACATCTTTCTATATGACCTAGTGTCATGGATCTGAACATGAGCGCTTCTCCAGATATGAATCCAGAGGAGGAGGGTGAGTTTGAGCTTGAGGAAAGCATGGAGCCAAGAATTGGTTAGGATTGAGGCTCAGAGAATGCTTGCCTCATGAAGCATCCTCAGCTGGGTTGATCGGACAAGCAACAGGCTTGAGGGAGATGAGCCACAGCTGCAGCATTGGTTAGGAGGCAGGCAAGGACCGGGAGCAGCTTCTGCCTGTTAGCAATGAGGAGGAGGTGGAGTCCACATCTCGTCCTGATCCAAGAACATGTAGAGCAGAGAGGAGATGGGCACAACGCCGGTCAGTTAGACTACTGATGAGAAGGCAACCTCACCTCTCACGAAGAGCTACACCAGCATTGCCTACTTAACCCTGCCCTGAGGCCTTGAGCATTGCTGGAACAATGCTGTGCACACAAGCCCACTTCTGGGCTTGAGCACACAAGCCCACTTCTGTGCCTTGTGTGCTCATGCCTTACAACCTCGATGGCTTTCCTGCACTTTGTGTATACCATTGGACTCAGTTACCCAATGACTCTTGCTGTACAGAGCTTGGAATCCAGCTCTGTGCAATAGAGGTGCTTTTTGAGGATCTGTTTGGGGGTTGGAATAAACACTTGTAGAACTCTTGCCATATGTGAGTGTGTCTGAGTATGTGGGGAATGGGGCAGCACACCTATATATAAGGTACACAGCTCTTGACAAGCAGGCTTGTTAAGTTCCCTCTCTTGTACAATGCAGTGGTGGTCCATTCTGACAGGATAAACTTGAGAAGCCCTGAAACTAGAATGATGGAGATCATCAAGGGATGTCTCAAAAATCTTTCTGCTGTGCAATGGCCTACAAAGATCTTCAACATCTTTGACAATCTGTCTTGCAGAAGGTCCTCATGGTATTTTGTGTTTTCAAGTTACATTTTCAACATTAAATAAACAATTAAACAAAATAAAACAGATGATAAAACCTTTTCTGCTCATTTTATTGGCTTTTCTCATAACTATTTTGATGATTACATCAGATAGATTATCTGGCAATGGGGAATGGAAGGTGCTAAGGTTGCTTTAGAATTGCTAGAGTGATATAAATATCATTCAAAGCAGAAAGTCACTTACAGGGTAGTGAGTACACCATTAGTAATTACGTACTTAGCATTTAACATGATATGCTGAGAAAACCTGCACTCCCAAGATGATCATTAGCCTAATGGCAACCTCACAGTGCTCATAAAAATGGTAATGTCCTCTGTTCATTTTCAACAGCACCAGCAGCAATCCAGTTACGTATATATAAAAATCTTTAAGGCACAGTTTAGCTGAAATTAAGCATATTTAAGTCCTATTGACTTTAGTGGAAGGGATTTATGTATGTGCTTACTGTTCATCATCAGCGTAAATGGAGAAAAAATGCTTCACTTTATTGTATCTTTTCTTCTTATGAATCCAGTTAAAGCCTACAAAAAGGAAAGAAAACAAATACTGTACCTTTACAGGGAGGATACTTGGGATGAGGGTGTGGCTAACTGATGATTGCTTATAAACCCAAAATAGATCTATCTTAGTCTCCCAATGGGCAGCAGAGGGTTTGCTGGCTGCCAGAAAAAAAGCCTAGAAACTAGTGGATTGTGATTTCACTGAACTAGGGCTGCATAAAAATCTTGGTTTATGTCTGGTAAAAATAAAACAGCACTGGATCAGTAAGAAAAAGTATGAATGGATTAATAATAAAAACACCCTAAATAATATACCGAATGTAAATGGTATTTGGAAAATATTCCTAATACAATCACAGACTATTAATTATCTGTACATGGGCAAAAGAAACAAGTATTTCTTTCATAATCAATACTTTAGCATGGAATTCTATATGTCTTACAATAGGCTGAGGCATTACCATAAATATCTGAATAAAGACTAAGAAGTTGTTTGATTAATTTATTGGGAAAGATATCATGTCCAATGGCCAGAACTAAACAATTAGGTAGGTATATGAAAAATGGCAAGAGAGAGACAGAGAAAAAGAGAGAGAGACAGAGAAACACAGAGAGAGATGTTCCATGTCAGGAACAGAAAATATTATACAAGCGGGGAAAACAATCTGATTTAATCTAAAGCAAATTTTTCCTATGAAAAAGAATTCTAATATAGCAAGCGAGCTCTAAGGAACTCTAACTTAGAGTGTATGGTATTTAAATGATGAATAATTAAAATGATAATATTCTTATACACATACCAACACCCATATCAAAGTTGACTTTATGTTTTTTTTAAAAATGTGTTTAATAAGTAAACAAAAGCAACAACAAAACAAAATGAAAGAAAAAGGATACATGTACAAACATAAATATGTTTTGCACGAGAGCAGCGCCTTCAGCTTTTTGGACACTGGAGACCAGTTCTGTGGAGAAAGGTTTTTCCATGGACCAGAGGGGGCGTAATTTGACATGCTGCCTGCATCCTGCAGATGGGGCTTTGCTTGTTTGCACAGCCAGGTTTCTGGCATGCCACGGCCCAGTGCCAGTCAGCAAACCAAGGGTTGGGGATCCCTGAATTAGAGGGAATATTAAAATGAAAGCATGGTTATATAAACCACTTTCTGATTTCTAGATTTGTCAAAAAAAAAAAAAAGACTCCTTTCCTGTCTGAAAAAAAGAATCCACCAAAATTCAGAATGACTTACTGAAAATTTAGTGAATTTGTGAGATTTCAGTTTTAAATAGAAAAGGAAACTGTTCCTATTTCTCTGAATATTATAGGCTTAGTGCTTCTTTAATTGTGAGAATACACAGAACACAGTAATATTTATTCCATTGAATGTTCTTATGGTTGTTCCACATGCCCTTGGTTAATCTTGTGTGCTTGCTTCCAGGTTAATGCATATCATATACAAAATACACACACAAAAAAAGCCTGGCAATGTAATGCAATTAGTGTAATTACTTCATATAACAATAATATTTGGCATGAGGTTCAGAGTTTTCCAAATTTACAGGAGTATCTTTATCCTCCTATGAAAGTTGGCTGTCTGCTCTTCTGTCATGGTATATGTTTGTTTTTTCATCATTAGGAGTGGCCTGCTTTTAATTTTTCTAGCTGGTTATAATGGTTAGGATTTTAGAACAAAGGGAAGGAACACCTCTTGGTATCTGTTTACAAAATGCAAATAAATGCAGGCAAAGAAGCAGTTTACATTCAAAGAAAACAAAATAGAACTTAGAATTTGTGTTGGAGAAAAAAAGCAGTCACTGTTCTGATACACATTAAGTGATGTTTTATATCTTCTTATCAATACAATTAAAAACCTTTGATGGAAAATGAGACACACATTTAGTATAACTATTTGTAGCTAGACATATAGTTACAATGAATGGCAAACTGAAACTTTTTTTTTTGCAAATAAATGCTAGTATTATAAAAATATCTGGCTGAACTGCATTGGTAAGCAACAGATTAGGACTCCTAATCTTCTTTAACAATAAATAAATAAATAAATAAATAAAAATAAAAAATAAAAATCAATAGGAAGTTAGAATAACGTAAAGCAAAGTAAGGTAAATTTCCTTTGTAAGGAATTTTCTGGACATCTGAGAAACCATAGGCATGATTTGGAATTAAACATGCTGAATTTTGGGTTGGGAGAGAGCATTTGAGGATCACTTCCCTTTCCTCCTGCCCCCCATGAACAGGTACATGAACAAAAGCCTGATAATCCTATTTCAGATTGAGAAGCACATTTTTTATTGGATGAAATTATAGTTCCTTAAATAATGAAGTTTATTGTTTAAATTTTCTTTTGTACTTGATTTCCTGGATGTAGCCATAGTTATATAGGATAGGATAACTGTTGATGTTGTCTAGTATGGCAATGGAATATCTGACGGAAGAAAAGAAATCTCAGACCAAGAAGCCAATATTTAATTAAAATGCATGTTTATTTTTAAGATCATTAGGAGTTTTCCATCTTTCTAATATAGGAAGCGATTGATGTCATTTATTTGGTGCATTTTAGATGTTGTTCCAATTCACTAAAGTTTCCAACACATAAAACACTTTGCTTTTGTAATAGCAAATAATCTATTTAACAATTAAATGCTATAACAAAATGCTATAACACATGCATCTAAAGCAAATATATATATATATATATATATATATATATATATATATATATATATATATATATATATATATATATACATACACACATACACACACACACACACACACATATTTATATATACATATACATACAAATACATACATACACACACACACACACACACACACACACACACATATTTCAATGTAAAATATCCAAAGAACTATTTTAAGGGGTTCACATAATCTGTTAATTTCTGTAACTATAGTTATGGCAAGCAATTCATTTGTTTTCACCTGCATAGAAACAAGAACCAGTGAGAAGTTAGTATGCAAAGCCACAAATTTCTTGTACATTTAAAGATGTGCTTGGGAAGGAGCACATGGAAGCAAAACAAAACAGCCAGCAGACAGTACATAATTCCCCTTCTCTATCACTCCATGCCATACTCTGCTTTGCGGGCATCCTGATCATTCAAGACAATACCAAATGTATTTGATATTTATATAATTATATCTATGTGCTCTTTCAAGAACAAATCCTCAAAAAAGTGATTTGCATAATAAGACATTAACAATAAATAAATGTTATCATTTACAACAGGGGTGCATTTTTCCTCTGTGGCTAATGAACCTTGAAAGGGTAAAACCAGTGTATTTTCTGACTGGTCCTGGCAAGTAACAATCAGAGAATACACTGGTTTTATCTTTTCAAGGTTCAAAGTAACAGAGGAAAAGCAGAGAGATTTAATGTTCCTGGCAAAAGAAAGAGTTTAAGTTTCCTTATATGATTCTCTGTATTTGAAATTCAGAATATCAGACCTTGCAAAGTTCAAGTTATATATGAATGAAAACGTATAAAGTATTTTTGTGGAAAGTTGTAAAAAGTTTAAAATGCGGTAGTTTATTAGCTTTATTTCTAAAATGTATAATTGGTATTCTTGAAGATAAATAAAATGTTAAAACATACATTTATGCTGCATTGTAAAAATAAAAGTGTCTGAATTTGAACAGCCACCAGCTCTTAGAATCTGTTCAAAATCTTTCTGCATTTTATAGTACAGGTTTTCTATTGTGAATACGGTTATTTTATGACAATAGCTGAGAGGTATTGCCAAGCATGCCTAGTTTATTTAAAACTGAAATTCTTCTGGATTATTTATAATTCTTAAAAGAAATGGATCAACAATAATTATGAATTATGAATGTGCTTTGCAATTTTTAGCCTAGGTATATTATTTTGATATTTCAGTTGCTGTGAAGCAACACTAAATAGTTCCATTTCCCGCCTAGTTAAACAGTTTGCATCATGCAGGCTGTTTTTTGCTGAAGCTGTAAAACTTCCTTTTTCAAATACTACATTGTAGCTGCACATTGTAGCTACATTGCTGACAAAATGTCTCAGCATCACTCTTAACATGAGCAGTCATTTTGAGCATGAAATGGTTTAGCTAATGATTTATCTCTTGCACTGCTGTGCTTGGGGCAGCTGTATGATTGGCCTCTTTAGCAAGTCAAGTAATTTCTTTAACAAAATGTTAACGCACAGATGGGCCGTAAGCTGTCAGTTAACTATTATTGTATGCACATCTGCTTGCTTTCAATGTACTGCCTGATGTATTCAGCCACTTACTTAGCTGCAGACCTCTGAAAAGCACAGCCTGCTCTGATTGCCAAATAAAATGTTCATTTGTCTCTTCTTCTTATTGTTTTGTTTTGGGAACACATGTCAGCAGCTCAATTACCCAGTTCATTAACAGCTCCCAATAGTCATGCCGGCCAGCCCATGATAAGGGGAGTGATGGTAGCACATATGGACAATAATAGCCAGTCTCTAGGCAATTGTAAATAAAAATCACTCTCAGTCTTTCTCTTTCACTTCAGCTACAGTTTTGTTTCTGTCCCTTTCTTATAAGGTACACTGATTGGTCGAAGGCCACTTCTTAAGAAATATTATGTTAGAGTTACAACTAAACCAACTCTTTTGTACCATTTATTAGCTTGCGAAACTCAAAGCTTAGAGTTTTTAATTATTATCCTTTTTGTATGAGGTTCTGATAAATGAACAATGGCTTCTTGAATAAGACATTACATAAAATCAGTAGTAACTCTCTTACTTTCTCCCTATGGTACTTTAGCAAATAGATGTATGTGAACACTTGGAAGTTGTAAGTTTGATCTTTTATAAATGGTAAACAGTGGACATTTTTGCTACAATTGTATGTTTACTTTTCTGGGAGTAAACGACACTGAATCCAGAGGGGCTTACTTCAGTGTGGATGTGTATTCAATTGCACTTCAGGATTTTCACAGAGAAAATATGAGATTGATAAAAATACAGAAAGTTATGCCTGCAATAGAGAAGATGGTATTTCTAAGAGTCAAACAAATTGTGCTTAATTATACATTTCATTATAGTGCATGCATTTTTAAGCTAACAGCCTTTATTATCAAATTTATTGCCATTGGCCTTGACAAAATTTAATGCAGTTCTTGTTCTTTTGATTTAGAGATTGTGATTAAAAGCATTGGAAGCAGTGCTTGAGATTTGAGATACTACATTAAAACATTATTCTCCTCTTCTTTGGTTGTTATCCATTTTTAACTAAATGGGCACTTAAGAGTTTTAAAAGAATAGAATGAAACAATTCTGTTTTCACCTGTCCTGCTTTTAAGCCATAGCTTAAAACAGAACAATAGGTACAGATATAACTCATTAAAGAGATCAGACATGGATAGGGAAAACATTTGGCCATGTTTATTGGCCTTTGGAAACTTGTTCAGCAGTATTTAGCAATGTACAGTATTTCACACCATGAAATAGGAAATTTCTGCTATTTGAACCATCTTGTGGTGAGAAGACCAAGGGAAAACTACAGTACTGACTGCAAACTATTGTATATTCAACTAATAATAAAGTCTATGACATTTTCTTACTTGAATGCTAGAAGATTTTCGTAAGCTCTGTTTAATGTAGCCCATTTTTGCCCCCAATTGGCATTATATTACCCTGTCCAGAGAAGTTATCTTGGATCATTGTGGGGTTTTTTTGGGGAGGGGGGAAGTGATTTGCCATTGTCTTTTTCCTATGGCTAAGAAAAAGAGACTGGCCCAAAGTCATCCAATTGGCACCTTGCCTAAGGCAACACTAGAACCCATGGTTGTTGGTTTCTACCATGGTGACTTTAACAATCATGCCAAATGGGGCCCCAATATAAATAAAAAAGTAAGCATCTTTAATAAGTAAAATAGATTTAATGTTTGATTTTGTTTTATTTCATTTACTTTTGAAAAAATGTTTATTTTGAACTTTGGCATAACAATTCCTTCTCCTTTTCATCTAATACCAGCTTCCTGAGTGAGACTAGATAGAGTTATATACTGTCTCAGAAAGCATCAAAGCTTTCTGGTAAATGAGATCCTTTGCATGAAAAGAATTCCAGCTTTAGATTCCAGCATTTCCAAATACATTTGGAAGAACATTTGCTTGAAAGTTAGACACTGTTAGTAACACCAGCTTCATGGATAAATGGTAAGAAAGGCAACTTCCAGGCAATCCTGTTTTATTGATATAACACTAACTAAATTGTGGGAAGACTTGGTACATATTACAGAAACTTGGTTAGATAAAGGTGGGATGTTGACAATCAGCTTTCCTGGGTTTGGTGGTCTTTCAGCATCTGTGGCATTGATCTTAAGATATCTCATAGCAATAGCACTTAAACTTGTACATACTGGTCCATAGTGCTTTACACCATTCTCTGAACAGTTTACAATATCATATTGCCCCAACAATCTGGGTCTTCATTTTACTAACCTTGGAAGGATAGAAAATTGAGTCAATCTTGAACCCATTGGGATCAAATTCCAGACTGTGGGAAGAATTAGCTTGCAGTACTGCATTCTAACCACTGAGCTACCAGAGTTTATAAATGTCAAGGACTATGCTGTGAAGGTATTGGTGGACAAATGCCTGTATGTGACATTAGATCTTTGCAATGTTTCTGGTGTCCAAATATCCATATCAGCTCTTTGATTTAGGTGCTGGCTTGGTATTGGAGTTTGTTCTTCTTCTGGTCTTTTATGAGGTTAAATCAATACTTAACACTTACAGTGATCTGGTCTCTAAATGCATGGTGGTTCCAGAGAGTTTTTGAAGGGGATTTGGATCCAAGAATTTATCAGTGCCTCACTTCAAGAGAGGATACTAGCAGAAGCTTTTAATGAGACTGTATATTTTTGTTATGAAGTCTTCCTTGGAGCCTACTAATTTTGATAACAATCACAACTCTTAGCCTTAAGAGTCATTGAGTGGGCACAGTGGATGCAGCTGCAATATTTCCTAGAAGAAGCAGATTATTTGGATTTAATAATTTTCAATTAGGCTTGGGCACAAAATAAAGTAATATTGATTGTCTTGGTTTATGATCTTTATCAGGACCTACATGGAGGTAATGCAATCCTAATTCTGTTGGACCTCTTTGTATCTTTCATCATTATTGAATATGTGAGGATTAGGTATTGGAAGCACTGTTTTGAAGAGGTTCCACTCATTTCTGAGCAGTCTTCTGTATCTAGAATCAACTGATCTGTGATATTGATCTGACGATGAACTCTTACAGTACCCTTTTGGGGCAGTCAAAAAGCATATTTAAGCATATTTTTCATTAGTTCATTTATAATAGCATGTCCCTGGAATTGAAACTAGTCTCACCTATAATAGGTTCCTGATGTGAATTAGACGGTTGTCAATTGTTACTTTTATTATATTATGAATGTTTTGGATGATGTTATTGTATTTTAATTTTGTAAACCACTGACAATCATTGAAATGTAGGATTTATAAATCACACGAACAAACAAATCAGAGATTCATTTCTTGGCCAGGATGATATCCTGACTAGGGCAAAGACTATTTCATTCCGATATTAGTTTCTCTCTTCAGTCTTATTCTTATTACTGAAATCAGGATAATTCATCTTAACTGAATCATATAGTCCTGAATTTATAGTTTACTTGAGTGATTGTTTAATTCCCCAAGATTAAGACAAATGCTGATAAGAACATGCAGTGAGCTTATTCATATAGTGGGCAAGTTGTATTTTGTATATACCAGTAATTATCACAAATATATAGATACATATTGTGGTTACACCTTATTAGTGTTGACTCCTGGCAATTGCCTGGACTAATTCCTGAAGGTTTAAAAAAAAAAAAAGATTTCAGAAGAATTTTACTACTGATTTCTTCTGAGGGCTGAGAGTGAGAATCAGAATAGAGCTGGAAGGGACCTTGGAGGTCTTCTAGTCCAGCCCCCTGTTCAAGCAGGAAACCCTATACCATTTCTGTCTGGCCAAGGTCATCTATCTGGTTTGTGTCTAAATATGGATTAAAACTCATAAACTTCTGATTTCTACCCCATTGCCTTTAACCACTATGCTAAGCTGATCCTATAACAAATGCTTTATATATGTTTAATTTTTTACAATTAATTTCCCATTGTATAAAATGTTTTAAATATAGCTTTTTAATTAATTTCAACTGTGATCCCTATGGGTTATCAATAGGTTTGCTTTAATTCAGAAACTGAGTACTTCAGTTTAAAGTACTGAGTACTGATTACTTGAAGAAGTAAAAGAGTACTTCTTCAAGTAATCCTAAAACCACAAATTTGGCTTAAAAAACCAGAGATTCTTGCACCATGTGAACAAGTTTTCAATTCTTTGCTATAATGTGGACATTACCTGCCAGTAAACTTTGGCTGTCCCTTTGTCTATTTGTATTTGTATTTGTCTGTTTGTATTTATCATAATATTTTTCCATAAAGCTATATAAAATAATCTGTAATAAAAACATAAAATCAAGTCTTGAAAAAAGTACAATAAAGTGGGGAAAAATGTTGGCTGGAAAATTCTAGGAGTTGAGGCATATTAAAATTTAAAAACACTGTTTTACATCAAAATATTGCAGAGTGGTCAGTATTATACTTGGCCAATGAGTGCTTTGCTTAGCTAGATCCTAGTCTTAATCAAATGTGCAATCATGTACTTGGATTGCTTGACACAATGCACAGGTGGCTACCCACTGACATTAGACCTTCTGAACTTCTCTCCTGCTGCCTCCCATATTCATAAGTAATCTGTACATTCCTCCTAGGATTGTGAGCACTTGGGGAGTTGCTAAGTGTCAGAATTTATCTGTACAATTTTGATTAGACCAGACTTGGCAGGGGTTTACTTTCTTTTTAATGATCTCTTGCTGTGAATCTGAACTTTGAAAGGAGGAGAAGAGAGGAATGAAACAGTAATACTGGTGGGAGGTGACAGTGAGGGTTAGAAGCAGAGAATAAGAGAAAGGAAGGATAGTGAGGAAAAAGTCAAAGTGGCAATGTCTGTGCCGAGAAACAGAATGATGAGTATCTGCTCCTGAATCTTAATTATGTTAAAGATTCCAGTGGGAATGTTTCCTTAAACGCTTCGACCATAAAAATGTCCAGGCACTAATTTGTTTTCTCATCCCTGCAGTAGCAATAAAATATGCCTCTAGTTTCTTTTTCCCTTCTTCTTTACTTAGCTAGCAGCTGGTGAAACCTTTTGGTTAAGATAAACAAGGATATTTTTTAAAAAAACAAACAAACAACCCCCCCCTCCCCATATATAGCCACTTTGCTTACTGTCTCCTTCTGATTTATTAGAAAGCTCCCAAAGTGAGTCTGTGCCCATTGCAGTCCTTTTTCTTTTTTTGGAAGGAGTTTTTCTTAAATACTAAGGTCATATATTTAACATTTTAAAACTTCGCTGATTTCCCTCCAGGGGATAAAAGAAGTTCCAGGTGCTGCAGCCTCTAGACTGAAGAGACATGGATTAACCCCTACAGAGCATCCAGTTCAACCTTCCCTTACCTCCTCCTTCCCCCCACCCATTTTCTCATCCACTTCAGTTTTCTTTGTGTCTCCTGCATCCTGCTAGGCAGGTGTCAGAGCCCTGAATGCGGGTAAAAGGCCCTGTTGATGGATACCACAGATGGAGCGTGGAAATTGGTAGAATAGGCCTCAGCCACAGGCCATTTCTAAGGACTCAACAAAAGCTGCCAAATAAGTCAACAAAAATCTTGAAGTTCACAAAGGGAAAGTGTCATTTGTCATTTACTCTGAGCCTGTGAAGGGGTATCAGCCTTGCCTGCAGTCTCTCCTCCCTTGTACCCGAGTAAACATGCTAGAGGTCACTCATGGAGATTTCACTACAAAAAAGGACACTGTAGGTCAGAAAAAGACAACAGATCTGCTCATAGCCTTTAAGTTACTGTATGGAAAAAGATGCATTTGGCTTTTGGTAAGTGAAAAAAAGTAAAGTTGTTTGCAAAGGGCACAAGTAAGTAAACTATATGGTTTACAAAAATGCCATTTGACATTTTTTTTTCAAATGTCTAAATTTTTGGAATCTAGAAATATATGCTTTCCACATGGCATCATTTAGAAATCCAGAATGTATTCCACAGAAGAGACTATAACTATGATATTCATCTTCCTAAATAATATAAATAACAGTTTGCTAGCCAAATTAATAAAGTTGGAATATACCTTGTACAGATAGTATTTAGAATTTGCTATATTTCCAGATAAAAAGTTACGCATGCAGTTTCACAACATGGCTCAAGAGCTTCAATTTTGAATAAAAATCTTTGTAAGATTTTGAGCATCCTGATGTTAGCCCAGGAATAGCATTATATATATGGTTGCTCTGCTTAGCTGTACATGAAAAAAAAGCCATTGATTTCAAATGGAGAGCAAGAAAGCTAGTGATTAGATAAATCCATACAATATATTATATTGGAAGTTGATACATGCTTTTCAAATGATTGTCATGCTTTGCTGCTACAATTATTTAAATAAAATAGTTCCCTGACAATAGAAACAATTAAGAGAATGAATGATTATGTATATTAGTTGTATAGAGTTTCTCTGGATATATTTCTTTATGGTTTTCCTTAGGGGCTGATATTTGTTAACTGCCAGGAGTATTTTTGAACTGCTGAGGTATACAAGATAGACAGACAAGATATACATTATATGAAACCTAATTCCTATGAAATAGTGCAAATTAGTATCTAATACTATTAACTTTGATGAAATATTTTCTGGGACCATCAAACAGGTCACAATGGAATAAAGAACAAAGAAGCACTCAATTTAGTTTTAGTTCTTTTAAGAAAAAACACAAACTTCATAGCTGTTCTTTTTTAGCTTATGGGTTTCTCCTCATATTTCTAACTAAAGAAGCAGCAATCCAGCTTTCTATCCAGATGGCTCTTACCTTCATGATGTTAAAGAACATGAATGTGAAGACTTTTCTGTTCTCCAAGGCTTTGGGTCAGGCCAAGATGGTTGAGCCTCTTTTGGATAGCTTTTTGTTGATATGTCTATTTTCAGGCTGATCATGAATATTTTTTTCTTTTGTGATATTTGTCTTATTTTTTAAACTGTGACCTGTGCAGAGTCCTTAGATGGACTCCAGATTGGCTGAATAGTAAAAGAAAGTAAGTTTTGGGGAGCTGAGAACAATGAGATAGTTTGGATCCTAGATCAGTGGAGGGGATGGAGGGGGGGGGGCTAGAATTCAAAATTACCCTTATATGACAACTTTTAAGATTCATTAAGCTTAATTGAAGCATGTCATTAAAATTCATACACAGATGTTTGACTGATGCTAAGATAAAGTCCATCAATGGTAGCTATTGGAAAATCCTGTAACTCAGTGTTTCATGCAGAGATGTGCATGGAAAACCAGATCTTTAGAGACACTGAAATACTATCATGTTGAAGGTGGTCTAGCACACATACCTGTGGCCTTCAGTTCCAGTGTGAAGTGATAAGGCTTAGCTAGGGTGATAGAACGCCTGCTTTGCAATTCTTATCTCCATGTTCAATTGGTTTTAAATGTTAAATTCTTTATATTTCTAGCTCTATTTCTAGCTAATTTCCAAACTGAAATAAACACATGCAGTGGTTCAGTTCAGTTTTTAAAAAAACAAAGCAGTACTCTGATAATTCTAAAATTGTTCCCATTTAAAGAAAGCAAAGAGATTGTTAAAACTTTTTTTGCTCAGGTAATTTTTCTTACAGGTGATAAGGGGATGTAATACTAGAAAAAGAGAGGTTCTTTTCTGATATTACACTGTGGAGTATGTTTTTAAAAGGATTTCAATGTACTTGATTGAATTTGTTCTGTATTTGCATTCCAGCTGTCTTTCAATTTATTTGAGAACATATGCTGGAGAATTGGATATTGTTGAATCCTGTTTTCAGCTAATTATATTTATTATTTATTTACATTTACTAAATTTGTAAGGTACCCAACTTCAACAATTTGGTGGTCAACACAAAACAACAAGAATAAAGAATAAAGAATAAACTAAGGCAAGGCAAAAATCTAATAATAATTTTAAAATCCCCAAATATTTATTTATTATTGCAATTTATATAACCCTCTCTGTGTTGTTTATTGTTTTGTATTGTTTTGTTGGTATTTTGGAAGACTGCTTACTTAGTTGCTGAGAACCATATGGCTCACAGCAACTAAGCAGCCCTGTGAACAATACAACCACAAATACAAAACAATAAAAGCAACAAGACACACACAAACAGAAAATAAAAACATCTATATAATGGCACAATCTATGGGCAGTGTATATCAAAGACCGGCAACTATCAAAATAGTAACAGGTTCTATCCCAAGCAGATGGCAGAACCAAATCTTTAAGGACTAACAAAAAGTCAGGAAACGGTTAAGACCAATCTGATCTCTTGGGAGATGATGTTCCAACAGAAAAGACACTTTTCCTGGGTTCCGCCAGCTGGCATTCTCTGGCAGATGGGACTGGGCACATGCCTCTCCTATACAATCTCTTCTACTAGGACAAGCAGTCCTCAAGTAATATAACATATAAAATAGCAACCAAATGCAATAATAAAAACAACCAAAATGGGAACCTGAACTTAAATGCTTGAGGGGAAAAAAAAGTCAGTCTTAATGGTTTTCCTAAAGACAAGCAGAATTGGGACCTTATGTGTTTGTCATAGTGACTATCACTATGGGTTGCTCCAGAATGTTGGTCAGGATATGGATATTGATCCTTAAGACAGATATATTCAGCAATAACCCCTGGGCTACCTTTGCTAATTCAGGCAGAGAAAATGCTTGGTGAAAGGATAAATAGTGTATATAAACCTTTCATATGGCATATATGAAACCTTTCATATGGCATATAGTAGGGCAGGGCTGTCAAACTCAGGGTCTGTGGACCAGATGCATCACACACCGGCCATGCCCATGCCCAGTTTAGTGAAGGGGGAAAAAAATCATGATACATCATGTGATGATGCAAGCTTGACACCCCTGTAGCAGGGTAACAACATATCCAAATTGATCAATGAGCCAAACATAAAATACATACATATTAGATTACTATGCAATCATGTAGGAGCCTCGGTGGAACAGCGGACTACAACGCTGTTAAATAGCACTTACTTGCCAGCTGCCTGCAATTACTGCAAGTTCAAATCTCACCAGGCTCAAGGTTAACTCAGCCTTTCATCCTTCCAAGATAGGTAAAATGAGGGCCTGGATTGTGGGGGCAATAAGCTGACTTTGTATAAAAAAGAACAGCGCTTGGGGAGGGGGCAAAAGCCCTACTAAGCAGGTATATACAAAAGTATGAAGGCTAATGCTTAACACATTGTAAGCTGCCCTGAGTCTCCAGAGAAGGGCGGCATATAAATCGAACCATTAAATAATTAAATAAATAAATAAATAAATAAATAAATAAATAAATAAAGTAAAAAGGAGTTGAAATATTATCATCATCCTATCTACAGCCTAAATACCATGGTAGGAGACAAGAAACTTCCTACTCTTCATTCCTGATACAAACCAGATTGGACTATCTATCAATAATTAACCTTTGGCAACAAAGATTTATTAATAGAATGATGAACTTGCATCCAGGATCAACATGAAAAATGAAGATCAATAGGTTTATCAGAAACTTTCCATCTGGTAGAACAACTGTAACTATGACCAGAGATTGGGCTTCTCTTTATCTAGTTTGCATGTGTCATATCTCCTATTGCATGTCCATCTATTCTTCAACAGGCACCATCATTCCCTAATCTCCAGGAAGGCAGACTTAGTTATGCATAGAATCAAAGTCACCAGCAAACAGATGAGGAACCAGAACAGTCACAATCTCGATTTCTCAGCTCACATTTATTTCTATGAATTATATTGACTTCCAATTATAGAAGCCTATGCTGAATCCCTCTATTTAAATTTAAAAAGGTTCTTGTCTAGTGACAGCACATCAAATGTGCTACTGGATCAGGGGTGCTTTTCAGCAGGTTCTGACAGGTTCTGGAGAACCGGTAGTGGAAATTTTGAGTAGTTCAGAGAACCGGCAAATATCACCTCTGGTTGGCCCTAGAGTGGTTTGAGAATGGAGATTTTGCAGCATCCTTTCCCTGGAGTGGGGTGGGAATGGATATTTTGTAGCATCCTTCCCCTGGAGTGGGGTGGGAATGGAGATTTTGCAGTATCCTTCCCCTGCCATGCCCACCAAGCCACATTACGCCCATCAAGCCATGCCTACAGAACCAGTAATAAAAATATGTGAATTCCACCACTGTACTGGATATCACAGATATACTTTTTGTTTCCAAGCAAATATTGTCAGCATATTTTCATCAGCTACAAATAAGAAAAACAATGTATTTCTCTATTCTTGTGCTAGTAATAGTCAAACACGTGAACAGGTTATCTTGTAATTTCCTCTTTGTTTCACAATCATGTCTGATGTTTTAAAGTGTGCTATTAGCTTCTGCATCAAGTTAGTCAGGGAATCATCTGGACCCAAAAATGCATTTGCTAAAGTCAAAGTCCAAAGTGCCAGCAAAGTTTACATAAAACTTTGGCAACTTTAAGTAGTGTGGACTTCAGCTCCAGAATTTGCCAGCTGAAGTCAACTTATCTTGAAGTTGCCAAAGTTAAGAAACACTGGCCTAGATGATTGGGCAATAAACACAACAACAACAAAGATTCTAGAATGGAAAGAAATTACAACTAAGATTAAAATGTATCTAAAACTTGTATTCTAGCAATAGAGGGAGTTATGAGGGCATCAGTGTTGGAAGGATTACTGAGTGGATTCATCTTTTATATGGTAGTTATTAGTTGCCACAAAATAGAAGTTGTAAATTAATTAATCTGAAAATCATTTATTATGTTCTTGTATTTTTATTTTGTTTTTAAGGCATGCATTTTATGCAAATATACTAACTATAGAAGTTTGTTTGGGATGAATTAATTTTAATTTTTCATTCCTTTTTGAGCTTTCAGTTTTTAGAATCCACTAAGACAGAAATGAGTAATTCTATAGAAGCAAAGACTTGAAGACATTGGCCAAGTTTATTCAACATGCTAAACTCTAATGTATTTTGCTTAGAACTAAACATTATGGTTTTCAGGTTATAATTCATGCATTGTGTCAAACTAGCCAATTTTAGTAAATTATCGTGAAACCATGAACAGTGCATGGAGGAACTAAGTAGCATTTGATGGTTGTAAAGGCAACCCTAGTGCATAAGCGTAGGGAAAAAAATGACTATATTTTCTGAAGTTTGTATAAAGAATTATTCAGTCATTTGAAGGAAATATGTTGTAACATCCTTTAATACCCCAAGACTGCTTATTGTTTAAAATTGGACTACTGTTATTTGAATAAAACACAATTTGCTTACTGCTAGTCCCCGTCATTTTTCTCCTGCTCTCCCAATCCAATATTAATTGCTCCATTCCTTGTTTGCTTGCTTTCTAGCTTCAGCACAACAGTCAGATGAAGGTTCTGACATTGATTCTGAGCCAGATTTGCCACTGAAGAGAAAGCAACGGCGAAGCAGAACCACTTTCACAGCAGAACAATTAGAAGAGCTGGAAAGAGCTTTTGAGAGGACTCATTATCCTGACATTTACACCAGAGAGGAACTTGCACAAAGAGCTAAACTCACGGAGGCTCGGGTTCAGGTGAATATTATCCTAAGAGTTCCAAACAGCTTTCTTCTATTAGTTATATGGGGGAACAAATGTGTCTTTTATAAGATTTTTTTTTCTTGATGAAGAATGATGAGATAAGTTATGTTGCAAGACCATGGTTTATTTTGAGGAGTTGTCAGAACATTCGGTAGTGCTAAAAGAAGCTCTTTCAAGGTCCCCACATTGGACGCATAATGTATTTAGGTAACTGATCAGGGTAAGAAAATCAGTGTGATTTATATTTTGAAACACATTGGACAGACTTTACTTTTTATCATTTAAAGCAGAAGGTATGAAAGATAAATATATAAAAACAGATCATTAAATATATTGGCATGTTTCAGATATTGAAACTGAAAATTAAATTGACTATGGCTAAAAATTAACTACTAAAAAACCCCTGCAAATTTGGACTCCTTACTTTAAATATTTGCATATTGAATTCTGGGATGTCTGCTTTAAAGAGGACCATCAACATTCATATTTCTCTAATGCAGTGACTCACAGCTACAAGAAAAGCAGAAGTCTCATTAACATAACAGCTGTCTTAATGTGGCTTTAACCCTGTGACATTTTACATTCCTTATGGTTTTTTTGGTTCCCTTGAGACACGTTGTGTCTCACACTCACTCCTGTGATCTCCAGTCTGGCAAATTTTCTGCTGTGTAGAACATATGGACTTTTCCCTTAAAACAGCACAAAGAAATGGGGAAACAACCATAATCAATCAATGGTTAAAGTATCAGAGAGGGTGAACTTTTGGGAATTAAAAGAAGACCTGGGAATTTAAGTGCCACTTGTCTGTACCTTACACCATTGAAATAGAAAACTCCAGGGAACTCTTGACTCTATCTTCCCAACCACAATACCTCCAATAACTCTCCCTGTGCTCAAAGAACATATTTGTACTTAAATCTTGGTGCTTCTGTAGTCCCATAAATGCTTAAATTCATACTTAAGGAAATTCTTAAATTGTAATTGGAACAAAGTTATCTACTAGTAAACAATGGTTCAAAAAAGGGCTGCATTTGCTGAATGTCTATAATTCGAAATATATCCAGTTTTACAGAACAGTTTCCATTAAATGGTGACAAATGTATAAACCAAGGGAATAAGCTAAGAAAGAGGCAGGTGAGAAAGTATGTACCTAAAGTTATAATGATAGATGTATTAATCTGATTGTTATGATACTTGGAATTGTTAAAAAAACCAATAAAAATCCTGGATAGAGAATTGCTGAATAAATAAATAGAGCCAAATGCTGTTGAGCAAGGATTTTTTTGGAATAAGGGATAAGAGGCACTTCAACCAATCTTTTGCCCATCCAAAAACTATAGTAGTGTAAATTGCTGCAGCAAAGTTATTGGGATAGCTCTTTGAGATGGCCAGTGTGAAAAATATTCTCTGCAAATATTACTCCTTTTAAAACTTTAACAATGATTGGCTGTCAATTATCAAATACAAAATACCAGAGGACCCATACAGTAGTTCTGAACTTATGATTACAATTTGGATCAGAACTTCTGTTGCTAAGGTATTGTAGATAAATTGTGCAGAATTTATATGACCCCTTTTGCTGCAGTCATTAAGTGAATCACATAGCTATTAAGCACATCTTAATAGCTATGTGCTTTGATATTGCTTGTTGGAAACTCCCTAGAAAGATCGCAAACAATGATCACATGAATCCGGGAGAGCTGCACTGAAATTTACAGAGAAGTATTTTGAGAGTTTATGGTGCAAAATGTTTTTTGATTTTGGCATAACATTTCCAGGATTAACATTTATTGATGATCATTTAATTCTTGTTACAACTCATTACAGTGCCAGAAAGCATTCTGAATTTCTCTGTGCAAATTTTCTCACATCAAGACTATGTTATCTTCAATCAGTTGGTGCTTTGCTTCTTGGGTATTCTAGCCACACACCAGAAATCCAAGCTTCCTGTCTTAAATATATTTCACATAATGAAGACATGTGAACACAATCAAGCAATGTCTTATTTATAGTTTAGGACAGTGTTTCCAACCTCAGCAACTTTAAGAGGTGTGGACTTCAACTCCCAGAATTCCATAGTCAGCATGATCAGATAAATATTTTTTTAAAAAACAGTGAATCACTGTGTCTCTGTGAATCACAAAAGTCTCTGTAAAAAAAAAAAGGAACTTCAATAGATTTGGATGTATCAGTCCAATATATTCAGCTTTGGAATGGAACAGACTAGATGACCTTGCAGATGATTTCCAACTCAATTTCCCAATATTTACATTTTCCCCCTTTGTTATCATTTTTCTCTGAAGTAGTTTATAACTGGACAAGGCAAGATCTTATTCCATTGATGCTGGCCGGGTATCCTTTCAAAGCTGTGGTTCTTCCCCCAGGCTTAACTTCGTGAAATTGGCCGTGACATTTCAACTGACTTATCCTAAACAGAAAATTACCAATGTGCTTTTAAGGGAACAAGATCTCTCATTCAAATAGGCAAAATGTTTGAAAAGAGAATTTATCAAGACAATAGAGGATAGTTTCCTCTAAACAGAGCCTGAGCTTTACAAGGATGAATGCCAAATACGTACCAAATCAAAAGACTAGTGCATTGATAGAGACACATCTAATTTAAGCCAGAAAATGTACCGCCCTCTTTGCTGTAATGCTGTATATCTGAAGTATTTATTTAATTTTAGGCTGATTCAGTGGCCATGAAAGAAATGACAGGGGTCGGGGGGGGGGGAGGAGCAAAAGATTGGAAGTAATAGAAATTAAATGATGGAAGGATATGAACAGGAAAAGGAAAGGAGAGAATGATTGAATTTTGGGTAAGAGGAAAAATAAAATTAAGAAGTTTGCCACTGCAATAGTATCACAAAGGTAGCACAAAAATAAACATACACTAATACACACAGTATGGCAAGTGTATCATCATCTCCTTTGTGATTATGTTGTCGAGACAACCCTGTGACTCTCTCTTTGTGTGTGTGTGTGTGTCTTCCCCAGCCCGGTTCTCTCCCACTATGAAGTTCTTATTCTCATATTATCCCAGTTGACAATAAATATCTCAAAATGATTGGAAGGTATAGGGAATCTTGGTCTAGATATGGACAAGGATGTGTATCAGAGAAAAGTTTGCCTCTTTCCAATGTTGCTATGCTGTTGTTATGCTTATTTTCATTAGCAGTGGATCTCCCACTTTCATACTGGTCCAATTAACTTTTCAGAACAATTTTTAACTGAAGGGCATGTCTTTGTATGCTGAAAGGTGGAGAAGGAGAATGAATGGAAAGAAATGTGTTTCAGGGCTTGTGTCCACTGGTGGCTCATTTTTATATACTTGGAAGGAAACACAGCAGCACTTCCTTTGTTGTGGAGAATATGCGAGAATATGAATTTGTTGTGGAGAGTGGCAAATGGTAAGCCAGTAAAGGATGCTGTCCTGTATTAGTAAGATCAATTTCTAGTTCATAAGTGGAATAATAGCAATACACAATCTTCTCTTTTATATCAGAACTAGAAATATCTTGAGGCAGTGCTGTGACTGTGACAAAACATGGTCTCAAGAAATTGGTCCTTTAAATCATAACCTGGATATTTTGTTATCTACTGCAATAGCACACAGTTGAGGATCAATAATAGTAGGGAAAAAATGAAGTATCACCTGAAATCAGAAAGGTATGTCCTGAATTGGAAACTCATATGGTTATGTTCTTCAAACTAAAATTGGTCAATTTAAACACACTAAGGAAATGTCTTTTTTATTTTAAGAAAAGACAAGCTTTCCTAATGAGAAAATGTAATAAAAAGATAGCAATTAATTAAAAATAATTACCTTTATTAGGATAATGAAAATAGCAAAATAAATAGAATAATTGAATACTAATGACAGGTACATTAAAATAATAATTACTATTGACAGTTAAATTAAAATAATAATAATCACAACTAGAGTAAAATGTCCAGTTAAATAGAAGAACCTTCACAGCACAAAGAACAAACATGAAAGGAACCTTAATGGAGTGTATTTAACATTGAATACGATCACAGATTAGGCTTTTTCACATGCCACAGCCAATTTAACACCAGTCCACTTCAGGATAAGGCTGCCTTTATAAAATATTAGGATAAATATCTAGATGCAGCTTAGATACTGGATAAGACAGCATCTTGAAACCAAATGCCTATGTAGATTTCAGTCATCCAGGTCATAGTTGTCTCAAAGGTGGTTTTTCAAAAGGCAACTGGACTGTTTCTTCCTTGAGGAAAAAGAACAGATGAACAGAATGAGCAAGGAGCCTGTGTAGCGTAGGGGGCTAATGCCTCCTACTAAAGGCAGCAATTAACACCAGCTGCCTGTAATTTCTGTGAGTTCAATCCTAGCCAGGCTCAAGGTCGACTCAGCCTTCCATCCTTTCTAAGGTGGGTAAATTGAGGACCCAGTTTGTGGGGGCAATAAGCTGACTTTGTATAAATATACAAACGTATGAAGGCTATTGCTTAACGCATTGTAAGCCGCCCTGAGTCTCCGGAGAAGGGCGGCATATAAATAAAAATAAAATAAAATAAAATAAATAAAATAAACCAGTCATCCTGCCAGAATTGATGAAGCTTCTTGGATGAGGAGCAAAATCTTCTCCTCCTCCTCCTTCTGGAAACAGTTCAGTTGTCTTTTTTAAAAAAACAACAACTTTGAGACATCTTGAAACCAAGGCAAAGAAGACAAAGAAGGTTTTATGTATACTAGCTAACTTTTGAGGTAAAGCTGATATATTTTAATAATTAATATAATTGGCTATACTCTACCCATTCAGCTATGTACAGTGATCCTTAATTCTGAATTAGTTAAAACTTTCATAAGCCTTTTAGTTATAATCTAATCCAATGCAAGTAAGACATATATCAATACAGTCTGACAAATGCTGGATGCATTTCAAAATGATTTAAGCTATTTTCAACTATTTCTAGGTTTGGTTTAGCAATCGTCGAGCCAGATGGAGGAAGCAAGCTGGGGCCAATCAGTTGATGGCTTTCAATCACTTGATTCCAGGAGGTTTCCCACCCTCTGCCATGCCAACCTTGCCAACTTATCAGTTATCAGAATCTTCCTATCAACCTACTTCTATTCCACAAGGTAGACTTGAAAGATTATTTTGAACTGTATTTTGACATATTATTTATTCTTCTGAAGTTCTGAATCTCTGAAAATCATTATAATTACCTCTCCATAAATGTTTACACTGGTTTCAGTGGATTAGCATTAACATGGAAGGTGAAATCTGGAAATCAGTTTCAGATGTTCATCCTTTACAATTGGAGGACCTCTAGACGCGTGGCTAGGAATGAAGACTATTGTATTTCCATATGTTTGGAGAGTTATGAATTGTAGCTTGATCAGGTTCATCACCCATTCTGGTCCATCATTGAAGGTAACTGTTTTATAATGGTAAATGCTACGTTTGATGCTGGATCCAAGAATAAATTCTGACAAGAATTGGATATAATACTTGAGCAGACAAAAGCCAGATTGGAATTCGAAGAGTCCTGAAACTTTATTAAATAATCATGTGCTTTATTATAGAAAACTTAAAATCAGTTGTTGTCATGGCTTCTGTTGTCTAAACAAAGAATTCTGAATTAAAGCTGAGAAAACTCAGAGTTTTGAATCCATTGTTAGAATTTCCAAGTAGTTTCATTAAACATGAGTTCTTACAGTCTCATAGTTTACTGATGCAGTCTTAAAGTTATTTGGAACCACATGAAAGTAATCAATCTGTGAGTTTCCTAAATTAATGACTTCCTTTCCAAAGTTTGATGATTTTTATTTCTTTATACTGTACTATCTTAATTATCTCAATAGTTTGATAAGTTTCTTTCAAAACTTCAATGTGTACTGCTAATGCTTTTGTTATTGGTCTTCCTTCTGTGTTTCCTTCTTCCTATTTCTCCTTCCCTTGCATCACTTAGCAATTTTTAAAAACTAAGGTTTTCCTGACTCAAGGAAAAGGAAGTGAAGTGCAAGGGGAAAGAAGGGCATGTAAAAAACAAAAGTATAACTTAAATCTCCAAAACCTGCTCTTCCGTTATAGTCTAAGTGATCCTGAAAATGAGCTTGGCTGAGTTTGAACAAGCTAGACCAAATCGAATATACTGCATAATAGCTTTATACATGATGTGTACTCAACCACTGAATAGCTTTGAACATTGGGAACTAGTCTGGGGAACCTTTCTATGATCTAGGGTTGGCTTTTGAATGGGAAAATGAGGAGATTCATACCTGTGTCCCTTTTCATTGCAGCTGTGTCAGACCCAAGCAGTACAGTTCACCGACCTCAGCCTCTTCCACCAAGCACAGTACACCAAAGCAGCCTCCCTTCAAATCCAGACAGCAGCTCTGCCTACTGCCTACCAACCACAAGGCACGGCTTTTCCAGCTATACAGACAGCTTTGTGCCTCCATCCGGGCCCTCAAATCCTATGAACCCGGCCATTGGCAATGGCCTTTCACCTCAGGTCAGTCCTGCTTTTTCAGACACAGGATTTGCTGTATACCCAAACTAAATTGTCTGTTGCCCAAGGCCATCATACAATGATTTGCCAAATTTAAACCATAAAGTATTCTTTATATAAGCCACATGATTTCAGTTTGCTAGTTTCCTCCCTCCTCCCTTTTTTACTGACAGAATCAAAAGTCATAGCTTATATTTAGTTTAAGGCAATGTTTCATAATGCAATCCCAAAGCCTTCTTGCTTGTATTCGGCTGTCAGGCATGTTTGATGTGGTGCTTTTCCATAATATATATTTTTAAAGTTGATTTCTTTCCTTTCCCTTCCTTTAAAAAAAAAACAAACAACTCTCCAGAGTCATTGATTCTTTGTCATGAAAATAATGAAAAAGATATGTACTGTTTAAATTTAACCTTAGAAGTAGGGTGCTCATTACCTCAGTTGATGAGCAATCCACATTAAGCTGAGCTATAATCAAATTATGAATACATAAATTAAGAGCATTACTGCTCTCAAGAAGCTTATAATGACTTGAAGGACATAATTGTTTTCCTAATTTGCATGAGCTTTTCTTGGATGATCATGTTAATAAATTGCCTTGATAACTGAGTGCCAGAAAAGGTTGGTTAAACTTCCTGGCACAAGTCTTCAGCTTGATATTATTAGTTTCTGCTAAAATATTCTGCAGCTTATTCTATTAGTGTCGATTTAGCACAGGTGTTTTGGAGAAGTATCCACTGAATTTTGAGCAATGTTACAGAATTGGGAGGAGGAAGCAATCTATAATTACAATCAGGAAATCTCTTCAGGGATGTGAGAATTTTAACAGCTTTATTTTCTTTCTGCTCTTTCTCTGTGGGGTTAAAAAAAACAGAAGGAAGCTTGGAATGACACAAATGAAAAGTGAAAAGACAATTATACTGAATTACACACTAATCACTGACTATCACCACTGCGTAAGCAGTAAGAGGGCATTCTAATAGGCAGAAAATGAGATTTTAATAGCACAAAGGGTGGCCAAAATAACGACTCCTATATCTTTCGCTTTTTTCATTTTCTGCAACTTGAGGTCTGCATCTCCAGAGCACACTTCCTGGTTTCTGTACCATGGTGATAACTCTGTGCAGCTGAAGAGTTCAAAGGCAATAGAGTTGAAAAGGATGAATAGCAAAGGCAATGAAATAAACATTTTTGCCTAAAGGCAAAAGTTCATAAACTCTTTTTTTGTAACAGTAAATGTAATTAAGTTTCAGTGATTCCTATAGCACATAGTGGGATACAAAACTGTACCTTAGCAAAAGAAAGATAGGCTGCCATCTGAAAGCAAGTTGATATATTTTTCAGTAACACTTTAATACAGGATTTTCAAGATTCTCAATTTCTAAGTGTAATCTTTAACAAAAGGCTTGACACTTTATGATGCTGCAGTGATTCCATAATTTCTGGCATTAGAACAAAAACATTGTTGACAGTTAATATCTTTTAATGGAAACAAAATTATTAAATTGTGAAAGAACAATGGAAAAGTTCAGTGATATTAGATCAATTATAATTAATGTCCCTCATATTCCATTAAATAAACCAACCACCTTACTATTTTGATGACTAAACTGGGATCTGGGAGCTAGTAAAATGGAACAGCCTGGAGCACTGTGCTTAAGAAATACAGTTTTCGTACAAAAGGCATAATATTTAAGAATTTATTGCTATGAATATAGCCAAGGATTGATTGTGATACTATTTCAGATGTTGGTTGCACAACTAGTTTGAGAAGGCACTATATTCAACACAAAACATGAGAAGTCTGCTTTTGTGATATAGAGTGATATAGAGTATTATATCAACTACCCACCTAATCGTACATACAATCCACTCATAAAAACTAATGTGATGCTGTTAAAGTAAGATACAGATTTTGGAACATGAAAGTTCCATCATTGCCAGTTATTTATTTTTTTCAGAGATTCTGGAATGTCAGCATTTTGAATCTATTTCCAGTTTGAATTCAGGCGCTAAATGAATTACTTGAAGATAATATGAAATGCTGAAATCATAGTATAACTTATTTAAAGTTGAGTAAAATTGGTTTCATAGAATATTGATTTGGAAGAGATAATTCTGCATTTGTAAAAATTGCAAGGGTGTGTGTGTGTATCCAGCCTCCTCACATTTTTCAGTTTAATCTCAAAGAGAGACTTCATGAGGCAATTCATTTACTGGGCATTATGGTATTAATCACTAAAAGGGACAGAATCTTGCTGAAAAATTTCTTCTTTCCCTGAAAACAGTAAGATAATCATTTATCCAATTTCTCTGCCCATAGTTTTAGGGGAAGAAATTTGAGAGTGATGAAAAGATATGCACCATTAAAAACAGTGCCAGCAATAGCACCCTATCTCATGCCTAACAATTAAATGCAAAAAAATAAAGACTTCAAATAAGTTTTCAAGTATCCAAAAAGCTTCTTTTGAGGGTGGAGGATAGGAAACAACTTTTGAGAAATTGGAAGACAGATTTTGGGCCTATACCACATTAGTATAAAGTATATCTTAATCTATACTGAAAGAACAAAAAAAGAATTCAGCTGAGTTCTAAAGCTGTACATCTTCTTTCAGGTTTAGAGCAAATCTGTATTTCTCATCAGGTTGACTGATTCTTTTTCTGGTATCTGTTTTAGTCATTAATACCTGATGGTGGTAAGGGCTCTTCTGCCACAAATGGTTGATCTTTGCTGGAATTAAGATTAATGATGTCAAGATTCCATGTGGCCTTTGCCACCTGGCGCTTTCAATGTATGGAAGTATCTCCACTTGTAGGCAGTCAGCAAGGATAACTGCTATAGTTGAAGACATCTAGAAAGTATTTGGTTGGCAAAGTTGGTTCTAAAATCAGTTATATATGTTTTTTTCTTTAAAAAAAAATCCATTCTGTGATCCCAAGACCAGGATAGCACAGATATAAGAGGTATATAATATATGTAATTTATATAAATTTTACATTTGAGTATGTTATGTATAGCATGTTGCTGAAGATTTTCAGTCATCCAGGTAGACTTGTCTGGAAGTTGGGTCATGACAATTGGACTTCTTTTGTTCTGGTTTTGATTTGACATGTTTTGCTGCTTAGAAGCTACTTGGATAAGCAGAAAAACAATTCAAACCAAAAAGAAAAAAAGTCCAGTTGCCATGACTCAACTTTCAGACATCAAGTATAGCACGTATAAAAATTGTACATGTAATGGCAGCTCTTTTTATTACATTTTCTAGGTTCATACAATAACTTTCAGACTATTGCTGTTTTTTCTGCAAATGAGACAAAATGTTATCAGTTTCTTTTGATAAACACTTGTGAAGCCTAAAACACAGAGACAAAGCTTCTACTTGCCTGCTGTGAACATAATAACACTGCTGATTTGGTATATTGCTTAACACTTTTTTTTCAGAAAAAAATGACATTAAAATTCAGTGTACAATACTATCCATTTATTAATTTGTTTATTGCTTTGCTTAGGATTTCAATATTTAAGATATTGTAACATACCTTTGCAGTTTTTCAGATAACACATGTCAAGTTATTTCCTAAAATGTAGTTATTTCTGCCTAAAAAGTCAAGAATCAAGGAACCAAAAACACATTAAACAAAAAACAAAACTGAATGGATATTTTGTATTAAAAAAAGGAAAAACATCTATGATCTAGAGGTGGCCCAATTTTTCTAATTTGTTGCTATTGTATTTGTTTGTTTTCAGAAGATGTTCTAGGGAGGATTTATATCTGAGGAACCAAAATAATTTCTCGCATAGGCATTGAAATATGAGAAAAAAGTGATAGAAATATTTTTTAAAAATATTTTTATGTCTGAAAAAATCCAGCTGATCTATTATTTTAGCATCACAATGTCATTTTTAATCATTAGGAATGGCAATTCCTATATGCTACCACTAATAAACATTATTTCAGAAACTACTGAGGAGTTAGGCAAAGTACAGTATAGTGGATTCTTTAGTGCAGATTTAAACCTGTATAAAATGTTTACGATATGGCATCTGTAGCAGTGCACAATTTCCTCCTCCGAACCTCTCAAGTTGGGAACAAAAGAAACAAAAAATGATGCTTGTTTTGGCTAAAGAAAGTGAAGTATACTTTACCTCTGGCATTTAGAGTGGTATTATTTGTTCTTTAAAATTTGATACTTTGGATTGAGATCAAATTGTTGAATATTGACAGCCTGATATATGAACCTAACTGAAGCTTTTGGATATAAAATACTTTATTGTAGCCAAAGTTACTTTAATCATAAATCTAAATCTAAGAAGTTCATATAAAGATTCATATATTTTGCCAATTTCTCATATACCACAGTATGTCATTTCTCTATTACTGTAATTAATCAAGGAATTAACAAGCTACAATAAGTACAAACTTTGAGAAAAACACCGAGATAAAATAAATACTTGTTGAACAACTTGAAAACAGCAGTCCTTATATTTATTACTTGCTGCTAAATTTAATTTTATAAAAATATCATTTTGTTTATTTTCACATTTCCGTACTGTCCATCTTTCTCAAAGAAGGACTCAACAAATAGATGGAAAAAGAATATGCATTGGGTTCCATAGAAAGCTTGTGGCTGGTCTTTCATGTGTTGTGTGTGTATAGTGCACATGAATAATACAGCTAGTCCTTGAATGGTGACTGCAATTGAGCCCAAAATTTCTGTTGTTAAGCAAGACAGTTGTTAAGTGAATTTTGTTCCATTTTATGACTCTCTTGCCACAGTTGTTAGGTGAATGAATACCTGCAGTTGTTAAGTTAGTAACACAGTTGTTAAGTGAATCTGGCTTCCCCATTAATTTTGCTTGTCATAAGGTCATAAAAGGGGATCACACAGCTTGGGACGCTGCAACCGTCATAAATATGAGTCATTTGCCAAGCATCTGAATTTTGATCATGTGACCATGAGGATACTGCAACAGTTGTAAGTGTGAAAAATGGCCATAAGTCACTTTTTTCAGTGCCATTGGAATTTAGCGAATGGTCATTAAATGAACTGTTGTAAATCAAAGACTACCTGTATATGATTAAATAATATATATTAATGAAGCCAAGGAGAATTATTTGTGCTTCCTGAATGTTTAAAGTGAATCACATATCGAGCCTTTAAAGTAAAGAATTAAAACACAAAAACAATTACACACATAATCACTATTACAGTATCATCTTTCATAGATGCCAATCTATTTCTTTAAGTATATGGAATATCATTCCAAAATAATCTTGAGGAGGGGGTAGAATAGATAATTAGCAGTGTAGCAATAAGACAATAGAATAAGAGGGATAAAAAGAGTAACCCTTAAGGTGAATGCAACGAAAGAGTGAATCTGGAAGATGGTGGTTTGCCTAAAATACGGCATTTTAACTGAGATAATAGTTGATTGTAACTCTAAAAACTGGGTTCATTGGCACATGTGAGAGTCAGTGAGATGATCTGCAGAATTTTATCTCTTTTTCTGAAGAAGGTTATGTTTTTTAAAAATATTTTTAGAGTAAATGGGGAAGTGGGTTTCCCTAGGGAAAAAGGGATCACAGCAGGTAATGCCATCCATCTAAGCAGTAGTTTGAAATGTTCAGTGCAGTGATGAATGAGAGTATGTGACCCACATCTGTTTTACATTAAAATGGACCAGTGCCCTGACATCCTTAGGAGCATTTGTCAAGATTCCCTGGACAGAGCTTCTGTAAATTACATGCTGCAAATGTGTCAGGGTCAGATAAGAGGGTGTCATTAACTCCACTAAAGTTTACTCATGATCCTGTCACTTCAGCTTAATACTTTAACAGCCAATAATTTTCTTGGTGTTGATTCATTAAAAGTTTCAATCATGATAAGGAGAGAGCGAGAAAAAAAAAAGCCCCCAATTACAGAACATGCTTGCCTTCCATCAGTTACACTGCAGACATAGTTACAGAGTATTTTAAATGCAAGCATGCGTAAATGCATTAAAACATGTGAGGATTTTATTCCAGTCCTATTAAGTGACATCATATTTCATTGAAATAACAGAATTTGCATCCTTGGACTAGGTGTGTCCTGTTTAATAACATATATGTGTGTGTGTGTGTGTGTGTGTGTGTGTGTGTGTCTTTGGTTATTCGGGTTTTCTCCCGCATAAAATTGGAAGTGTCTTGGCGACGTTTCAATGAAGTCTCATTCGTTATCTTCAGGCTGATTTGCATCTTCAGCAATGCTCCTAGAAGCACGAAGCCGAAAACACCAGCCTGAAGATGACAAATGACACTTCGTTGAAAAGTTGCCAAGACACTTCCAATTTTACGCGGAAGAAAACCTGAATAACCAAAGACCTACATACAAACACCCGTGAAAACCTCAGAAAACACACACACACACACACACACACACACACACACACAGGTGGCATAGAAATGCGACTAAATAAATAAATAAATACTATTGCTCAATCTAATTAAAATTACACATGAATCATATCTACTGAGAAACTAGAGCTGGGTAAAAAGGCTGGTTTAGATCCTGAATCAGACTTGACACTTGGACAAAATGAATATATAAGAGAGAAATAAAGATATTAAACTTTCCTGACAATGATCCAGAACTGATTTTCCATGTTTTCTTGTGGGATTTCTTTTCAATATTTTAGTCTGGTTTACTGCCCTAAGAGTCCTGATGTTTTCCATCTAACTCCTACGTGGGCTCTAACATATTCAGTTTTTGAAGGTGAGCCAAGTACTGTCACTGTTCTCAGACGCTTTTACATTAAAGTAATCCTCATTTGGTGACTACAATTGACACTGGCAACTTGGTCATTAAGTGAAACCATCACGAAGTGAAATCACAACTGTGCTTATCTTACTTCAACTTTTCTTTGCTTTAAAGACCTTTACAAAAATTGTAAATGTGAGGAGTGGTTGTAAAATTGCTTTTTCATCATTGCAAACAGTCACTAAATGAAACTGTCACTAAATAAGTAGTACTTGTATTGTATATAAGTTTAAAATATAATTTATTTATTTATTTATTCATTTATTAAATTTATATACTGAGGGATACTAATATGAAGTCAGAAATTGTGCACTAATTACAAGACATCTGATATTTCATTCTCAACATTAATGAGAGTTCAGATACATCTTCAACTCTCTGGTCCCTCTATCAACAGCACCTCAATTTGAAATTTCTTCCAAAATCAGTAACTTGGTCTTCATTATTTTGAATGTACCTAGATGTTTCTGTACAATCAGGACTTTAATTCTGCACATTTAATATTTATTTTCAGTATTCATGCTATATTTCATTTTCATTATTTGTGATATCTTTTGTTTCATTACTGTATTATTTCATATTTTATAATTCCTTGCTAGATATTTATGAGTCAGTGGATATAATTAATAAAAACAATAAATACATAGGTATTCTCTATGAAGAAAAATTGCTGCTGCACTGGAAAGATTTCATTTTAATTTTTTGCTTCAGTTACATAAAAAATGTGGCATAAATCACTGAGTTTGATCTTTTGATTTAAAGGGGCAAAATTTTTCACTTTTCATCTAATTTGAGTAGAATGCAATGTAATAATATATTTGATTCAACTGAAATTTACATAGATATGTAAACAAAAACTGAATGAAGTCTCTCAAGGAAAAAAATAAACTCCAAGTTAGACAGAACTTCTGAGTTTTTTTCCCTTTCTTTTTTAAGTAGTTAACAGGAATGAATCCATATTCCAAACAGCTAAGACATGAATATATTTATTTTATATTTGTTTTCCTTTTTCTTTCATTGTTGGAAGTTCAAAAGATTAACATTAAAATGTATGATGCATATAATGTACATAAAACAACATTGCCTTAAAAGAATGATAAGGTCTTTTATCAGAATTGCTAAAATAACACTTTAATATAATGAATGCAGAAGTTGTTTGTTTTTCAACAATACAACTTTTTAAAGGAAACCAACCACAGCAGCAGTAAGAACCTTGGAAATCATGTCAAGCTGTCTCAAGGAGCCCCATGTTGAGATTGGTAGCAAATAAATTTAACAAACAAACAAACAAACAAATGCATGAATTAAATAATATAAATACCCCCCCCCCCAGTTCCTTTTTCTTTGTTATATAAACTTCAATAGGTGGCAACACTTAGGTGGTTTTGACTGACCATAGAAGCTAAGTGAAGTGAACTTTATCCTAGTTAGTACTTGGATGGGTGAGTATCTCAGAAGGCTAAGACTTTTGACAGCGTAGGAAGCAAATAAATAGATAACTTAATCCCGCAACAAGGCAGTGGCAAAAAACTTCCATACTGCTGTCAGGAAAACTGCATGGAAGCTTTCACTAAGAGTCAAACTCAAGAACCCCAATTTTTGTCACTTTCACATATTTGTAAACTAACAATAATCTAAATTGCAATGATAATTTATTTCAGAAAAGGCAGAACTTTAGAAAAAAATACGTTACAGTTGAATTTATATCACTAGAAAATGCAGGAACTGGAAATGTCTTTTTGTATGCTATTCTGGTTGGGATGGGAAAGAAGAAAGCTACAGGTGCCATTGGAAGATACCTCATTGGGGAAGCATACTGTATATTATTTATCCCTTGTAGATTCTTTGGGAAAACAAACTTTTAAATGTGTCTCAGAGTAAGTTCTCTATTAGCCCAAGCAGTTAGGTGAAAGCCAACAGTGCCCTTTCAGTAACTCCTTGTTCCTGTGCTATAAGGTCATGACACATATCACAAGGCAGAGTTTCTGCCTTTAGGCGACTTTTCTTATGACTTTCAAAGAGAATGGTCCCAAAATCTAATTATTTAGATGCTAATCAACTGCAGCACAATTCTGAAAGCCTCCGAAGATATTTCTGAAACAACAACTTTAGTAATGCTGTTGCTTTGTTCATCCTCAAAGATAGGGAAGCACTGCATAACACCTATACTTGATAATGATGATTAAAAACTTAATTTAATTTAATCTGCTTATTTTTTTAAATTAAATTTAGACAAGATGGAAGCAAATTTTACAATGATTGTCAAGAATTTGGAGATGAGTAATCCCTGTTACAAATGAAATATGAATTACAAATACTACAAAGCTTAGAATGGAAAAGAGAGCCATCAGAACATCTTGATAAATTGAATGAAATCTTGGGAAGCATAATTCTACTTTATCCCACAGAAATTCGGGACCAAAATACCACTCAATGCTACTCAAAGAAATACTGGCAGACAGAAAGGCAACACAATAAAAGACAGAATTCCAGATTTATTCAAAAATTATGGATTAAAAATGTAATTTTTCCTTGATATTTAGTAAAAAATTAGCTTTTTGTAAAATTAGTTTTAGTCAGCAAAATTTGACCTCCTAAAAATTGTGGTACATTCCAGAACTTCAAATTGTAGAGTTATGATAATTTACTGCAGAATTAAATTTGGGGGGAAATGTGGATTTATTTAATTGCACTTATTTGCATTCTGCTATTTGAGCAACTATAGCAAGTTAACAATAGTATATTCAAAACACTCATAAAATGTCTAACAATGTTTAAAAATCTCTGAATATGTGTCCCTGGGTTTTTAACACAACCCCCTCCCAAGCCCTGCAGAGGAAAAATAGTAAAGTCCTGTTCTTCTCTCTTCCAGTGTATCAACTGTGGGAATTGATGTAATGGTTTTAAAAAACAACTAAATCTAATTATTGAAAGTAGTAAATGGAATTTATAAATTCAACAGCTGTTTTCCAAATTCATTTACTACAACTATTGAATATTAACAGGCTTGCAAACTTGAAATGGGGTTTTGTTATTGTTTGTTTTATTTTGCTTTTAAAAAAGAGAGTAAACAGCATTTGTAAATTACTTTGGTTTTTTTTGTGTGTGTGTGGAATCACTGGACTTTGAAGTTGTATACCAGCTGCTTGCATTTATATCATGTAATGCAAAGTCCGTATGGGACAATTCAAAAAATTCCAGTGAGTTTATAAAGAGATTTATTTCAAATTTAGTAAGGCCGTAGCCATTGAGTGAACTCTGGTGATTTTCATTTATAGTGAAGGGTCCAACTGAAAATTTCATCTACTTAGTGTGGCCCTAATTTCCTATATAACAAAAAATGCCTGTATCACTGTCTATAACATCTGCTAACTATATTTCTGTAGCTTCAGAGAAACTAGAGCACTATGGTAAGCTTCACCACCTTCAAGATTCTTCTCCAGATAAAATCTGTCCATTCTACAGAATCTGGCTATCTAGAGAAGCTGCTACAGATAACCCTAGAGAGACTATGGCAATGGAAACCCAGAAAACAGCATCCTTGGTCATAACCACACATTGTAAATCAAGTTATCTGTTTGAGATACCCACAGCTGAAGATATTCTCTTCTACAGGTTTTTTTCTGGGGGCGTGGGGTGGAAAGATGGTTGTGTTAAAAAAATTAGTAACACATTTTTAGAGGTTAAAAGAAGAATTCAATAATTTTATGGGTGTTTTTAATATTGTATTGTAAACTTGCTAGAGTGCTCAAGAAGGTAGACAATTCAATTATTTTTTCAAATTTTATCCCCTCATGTTTTCTGCAAAACATGCTATCCTAAAAACCATAGGTTTTCCTCATTAATATAAAAAGAAAAAATTCCCATGGTTTTGAAAAGTTTAAGAAGTGCTGTGGTGCATGTTCAATAACATGAATATAATATAATATAATATAATATAATATAATATAATATAATATAATATAATATAATATAATATAATATAATATAATAAATATAATATAATATAATATAATATAATATAATATAATATAATATAATATAATATAATATAATATAATATAATATAATACAAATACAAATACAAATACAAATACAATACAATAAAATATAATAATATAAATGCAATGCAATGCAAATCAATGAAATGTTAACATAACATAGCATAGCATAGCATAGCATGCAGTGCACATCAGAGATTTAAAGAAAAGAATTTTCATTCCAATATAATCTATTTCTCTCTATATATGTATATAAGTGTGTGTAAGTTTATATACTGTATATTGTGTGCGTGAGTGAATTCTTTGCATTAGGCAGGCCTTACAGAGCACAGCAGATTTAAAGAAAAGGATTTTCATTTCAATGTTCAAGAGTAATAAAAATACACTACAGCTAATGACTTTTGTTGCTTAAATGTTTGGGAGGTTGTTGATTAAAACAACCAAACCAAACACATCTCTCTTTGAACCTCCACAGGGCATTTCTAGTTCTTTTGACTATCTTTGCTCTTGTAACTGGTTTTAGTTTCCCTTGTAAATTTAAAGCCATAATTTCTCAATCACGTTTAAAGAAAATTGTAGTTTAGATTTGGTGCTGTCTTTTCTTTGCTGGCATTACTGTGCTTTTGCCCTGTGTATCATTTTAAAGGATGTCATTGGTAGCAGACAAGCGTCTTTGCCTGAAACACAAGGTAACAGGCAGGGATGGGAAACAAAAGAGTGGTGTCAAAATGGCTTTGCTTGCTCCTTCTTTGTTGTGTAAGAACATAAAAATATTGGAGAAGTTTGTATCTGTGTTATAATATGTACAATATTTATGTTAATCAGGACACATATTGTTTTTCACAGCTTGGGCATCTGCTATCATGTGATGGGAAACCAACATATACTCTTTAATGGGAAAACCAGATTCCTCCAGTTAAACAACTGTTGCTTCTTTTTTACAGAACAATAAATAGAATCATAGAATTTTAAAGAACTAACATTATAGAATATTAGTACTTTAAAAATAATAATGCTGAAAACATGTTACATATAAAAGATGTCATTGTGATCACATGTTAGAAATCACACATTAGAGATTTTCTGGGATAAGATACAGAATGTTTGTATATTAGGATAGAATGCCAGTTATATGTTATTACCAAAATTTGTACGACGTGTCTATTTCTTTTCAGAATCGAAGAACAGAAACCAAGTAGATATAGAAATAATAAAGTAATTTGTGGATTGTTTCAAATATAGCTTTTGTGCTACTTAATCTCACTTTCTCTCCCTTTCTTTTTTATTTTAGGTAATGGGCCTCTTAACTAACCATGGAGGAGTCCCGCACCAGCCCCAGACTGACTACGCCTTGTCACCATTAACTGGGGGTTTAGAGCCAACCACCACAGTGTCTGCTAGTTGTAGTCAAAGACTAGATCATATGAAAAGTTTAGATAGTCTGCCGACATCTCAGTCATATTGTCCACCAACATACAGCACTACTGGTTACAGTATGGAGCCTGTCCCAGGCTATCAGTATGGGCAATATGGACAAAGTGAGTATTAAGTCATCAACAATGTATGTGTGTTCCTGGAATCTATGTCTTCATCATATATTCTGGTTTTTTTTTAACCAATTAAGAATCACATTGAACCAATGAGCAAGCCATCAATTGCATAACAATTAAGGTGCTGGTTTGGACTGGGAGGAACCAAGTTCAAAACTATCCTTAGTTGGGCAAGCTAACTGAGTTGCAGAATTAGATTGTCTTCCCCAACAAACTCACTCTTGTTGAGCTAAAATTGGAGGCAGGAGAACTGTGCATACTGTCTTAAGCAGTTAGACAAAAGGTTGTACCAATTCATGGCCAATTTATGAAAAATATTTAGTCATAAACCTGCAGGAGATTAGTTCTGGACCGACAATTCTATTTAGAAGCTGAGTCATTTCTACTGTACATGGTGATGATCAGATAAGTATAGTTCAACCTAGCAACATCTGCAGGAAACCTGATGATGCCAAAATGACGACACACATGATAACATAATTATGTAAATACTGTGATTACATACTTGTGTCAGGATATCTTTCTTAACAAGTATTTATTTAAGGTGCTTGTGTGATTACATTGCCACTCATGTATCGCCATTAGCGTCCCCTTCCCTCTCCCCCCATGGACACTCATATTTAGTTTTTAGCAGATAAGTTGCACTTATACTGGTTGCACCACAGTGGATGCAACACCTTAATCAATCCTTTCCTACCCTGGCCACATTGAAATAACCTGGGTGAACAGTTATCAGTCCTAGCTAGTATATTCCTAGGTAATTTTGACTAGGCTAGCTGTCATGATGGACGCCATTCAGGATATCCGTAGGACACCTGGTTAGGGAAGATTGCCTTGATCTATCTCTTGATGATTAGGAAACTGTATTTTCAGTAATCTTGTTGTTTCCTAAGAAGCCTTCGTTACTTTTGGGGGATTAAAAATGTAATCCAGCAATGCCTAGGAGATAGGAAAGAAAGTGATATTTGCAGATTTCTCAGCAAAATCTGATGGGTAGCCAGATCTTATAGTAAAGTCTGTGGTATACAGCAATGAGAATTACCCTATTGTACTGAAATGTAAGTTTTAAGAGATATGAGAAACTTGGTGCTTAAAAAAAATTTGATTAAAACTTGATGGGGTCATGCTGCTTCTCAAACCACAAAATGCATACATGTAAAAGAGATACAGGTATATTTGATACACATTATATTTAATAATAACATATAGCATAATATTTTCTTGCAATACAAAATGGATTTTCTTCCTATTGTAAAGATACATACATTTCTGCTATGACAGTAGATTATTTCAGCAACATTTCTGCTGCATAATTATTTTCTAAAGTGATGTCAACAACATCTTGATGTTATTAATTGTTGAGACATGAAACCTGATTGCCATTAGGTAAAACAGAGGGGTTGTCCAAAATGAAATAACCACTGGCATTCCACTATTAAAAACACATGTTCTTAATGAGGTCAGCTCAAGAATCATTATAGTATATAATCCCAGATACATAGAGTTTTGTCAAACTTGTCTAAGAATAAGCATATTAGTCCCTTTCCTTTGATATATTAGTATTAAATATGACAATGTCAACCTGTAGTTGACACTGCCCCTTGCTGTGGGGTTGTCATAGCATGACTTTAAAAGCTTATTACGCTTCTTCTTTCTTTTTTCTTTTTACAGGTGCCTTTCATTATCTGAAGCCAGATATTGCATAAGGTGAACAGTCCATTTCACATCAAAATTGGTCTTGGTCCTGGTCTCAGTCCAGTATTTGGAATGGAGCAATCTTCTCACCAAAATGAAGCCCAGAATGCAGAGATCGTACTAGTGATAAATGGGACTATTCTTTTCTCATCAGTGCTTTCAATAAGGTGTTTGAACATGTTGGGTAAAGCAGCTCAGAAAATAAATACCACAAACAGTGCCACAAATAAAACAGTTCAGTTCATCATGGCATTAGCTAAGAACAAATAAGAATAATAGAAGTTTTCACACTGCTGGGCTGAAGTAAGCATTCCATTTTTAGATTGATGAAGATCCATGGATTAACTTGGACATTGTGGTCTGAGTGCTGCAAAATTAGAACATTTTTTTTCAAACTTTCAGTGCCGACTTTTGACAGTGCCCAGTTTGCAAAGCATGGGCTGAAGAACCTTGTTTAACACACTGGAAAATGACCTTGAAAGGAAATGTTAAAGTCTGTAGGATGCTAGACTAGATGTTTGAAGACTTCCACAAATAAGTTATTGGTTATCTTCTTGTTTTTGTAATCCTGTTGTTGCTCAGTGTCACATACAAAAAGACTTTTCTTCATAACAGCAAATGACATATTTTGTAACATGAAGAAAAGTTTTGCAAGATGGTTTGTGTTTGAAATTTTCCTAGTCCATGTTACCTCCTGAAAGAAACAAACAAAAATACAGAATAACTTTGATTTCTATGACTGCTTAACAATGTGCAATATGGCGTACCTCACCAAGCTTTGGCTGCATCCAAGGCATTATATATAGAATCGAAATTATATTTTTTCCAAGTACTTTTATTTTTACAATACATATTTCACTCTTTTAGTATATAGAGGTGTCACAGTTTGCTTCGATGATCTCCATTTTATTAGATCAAAAGGGACTTTTGGGGGAAAATACTACATTTAAAATGCTTATGTTTACATTATTTCTAGAAAATACAGGACATAAATCACTATGTCTCTATAGTTGTCATGTAATTTTAAATTATAAAATTGCATCTTATATAATTCAGTGGAAACCAAGGTTTACATACATTTTATGTTGTGACATTTCCAAATGTCAATAAATTTGTCTTTTGAAATGTTAGGGGGGACAGGAAGATGACAGGCAGTGTTATTTATTTTTCTTTATTCTTGGAATGGTGAGTGAGGTAGAGCACAAATTCATTCCTTTTAGCATTCAGTTCAACGAAATTAGTAAATTAGTAGGACTAGGCTATCGTACAGAATTTAGTTCACACATTGGTCTTAAAGAGTGATTGAACAAAATACTATCTTTATGTTACATTCTCTATCAACAACACGTGTTGTAAAAACAAAAAAAAATCTCATATTAAAAAAAGCGCAGTAAATATTTACTATTTATAATGAATAAACAGCTATGGAAACTTGCTAAGCACTTACTGCTTTTGGTGATGAATTTTGTGAGCTTGTATTGATACAATATTTTCGAAAAACATTGCTATTCATCAGACAAAATATATATGATATTTTATCATAAAAAAGGAGAACAATGAGGAAAGATCTTTGTGTTCTTTACCTATGGAGTTTCTCAATCATCCAAGTCATGGTTGTCCCAAGGTGCTTTTCCAAAAGGCAACCAGACTTTCTTGTTTTTTTTTCTCTTGAAAACATTTCACTTCTCATCCAAGAAGAAGAAGAAGCTCAATGGATGAGAAGTGAAATGTTGTCATGGAAAAACCAAGGAAGTCCAGTTGCCTTTTGAAGAAACCTCTTTGTATCCTTTCCATTCTAATCTGGAGTCAAGTTCAACCTTGTTTCAATATTGCTAATCAACAATATTGCTAATAATGTTGTTTTGAGACCTGAATATTTTGCCCCACTAGGTCTTGTAATGCTATGTGGGAATGATCTTGAAGATTGAAGGGAAGAGATGCTACCAAGAAAATGAGAAAGGGAAACCCTTAGTTGCTTAATGATCGGAGGGAAAAAAACTATACTGTAGGAAGGCTCCACCGTTATTAATCAGGGGGTTAAGTGTCAGTGGGAAGTTTTGTTGTGGTCTGCCAGCAGCCTGCAGAACTGGCAATGGAGTTGGACAGTGAGGAGGCTGGGGAGGAACATGGGCAAGTCCTGGAGTCTGGGGAAGGCTCGGACGAGGGCTCTGCATCAGAGGCAGAGATGGGGCCAGGGCCATCTGGGAGTTATGCGTAGACTCTGGAGCCTCCAGAGCCAGACATAAGAGAGGCAGAGGAACAGGAGAAGTCTGTTCCTAGTGCATGCGTGCGCAGAGCTGCCAGAAGGCATGAGCAGTTAAAACAAAAGTGACAACTCGAGAGTAAGGCCTGGAGATGATTGGCCCTTTCCATAAGGCTTAAAAGAGGAGCAAAGGCACATGGGCCCTTTGCAGGAAAGCAACGTTGTTAATTCTGTTCCCAATTGGAATCTCTGTTTGATTCTGGACTCCGTGTGGCTTTGCCAAGTAGGTCTTGGCAAAGGGAGATAAAGGTTTGTGATTATCCTGAAGGACTTCTCCCGAAGGACTTTTTGCAAGTAATTAGGACTCAGCTGCGAATGAACGTAATTCATAGCTGTTGCAATGGAAGAGGTTTTTGGGACTACTTGTGTGTTTTAATGACTCAGGAAGCCTAGGTCACAACAAGTTTGTACCTTCAGACTTGCAAGATTCTGTTAATGTAGCCTTACGTAAATTAAAATTAGCTCATTTAGTCATGTTTCTTGTCTGGTTTACTTGGAAGGGCTGACACCAATTTTGCAAGTTGGAAGATGCAAACTCCCTACTGCCACTTCTAACTGCCTGATCAATTAGAGCAGGTTCTTCCTAAGTTACTACCTCCGATTGTGAAACCACTGCCCCACCAGCTCTTGTCTGTTTCCTATCTCTTCCACTCAAGTCACTCAAGGCCATTCTCACATACAATTACACTGCAATGCAATTTATTTGAAATTGAAGCAAGCTATTATTTGCTTGGAAATGCTATGGGTTTGTAACACTTGTGGGCATTCCATTTCCAACTAAATTCCCTTATTATACGTTAGGGAAGAAAGATTGCAAATAGCATTTTATCTTCATTTTTCTTGGACAGAAATTTTTGTGACCCCTTCTATCTTGCCTCTTCCCCAGGAAGAGATGTGCCAATTAAATTATGTTTCTGTTTGTTATCAGCATTTTGAGAACTGAAGAAGTAAATCAACCACAGGTTGATTTCACACTGTTTGTGATGACTGGATGAATGGAAAGAAGACATGTTCTTTGTCAAAACATTGGTCTATTAATCTTAGTTCTGCACATATTACCAGGAGACAAGGTGATTACTGCTGTCCTCCCTTGAAATAAGAGAACAAGAGTTTAAGAAGCTTTTATCTTATCTTCTATGTTATGTTATCCTCAAATGGTAGACATGGTAGCTTGGTACTACCACTATCATTTTCTGAATTATTGAGTATTGATGCAGCTTTCCTGAATCTCAGGTAAGTATCCTTTACACAGCCCTACATGATGATATGTGAGATTAAGCTAAAAAAAAAGTTCCTTTATTACTGTGCTTCTCTAGTGTCCCAATGTAATCTATTTTTAAAAATGTCCAAGTTCAACTGGAGCCAAGTTGTTCCTCAGCTTTATTCTTCAATAATCCACTTTAAAGTTAATTTCGTCCTAAAGTTGAAAAATAACATATAGCAGGATTAAAAATCATCATTAAAGAACATGTTCCATTCTGGTCCACATAGGTATCCCTACCAAGTCTTTATAGGGCTTCATCAACTCCAAATAGTATTCCCAGTATTAAATCCTCCTGCCCCCAGGAACTAGTGTAAACATCATCAATCCAATTCACTTATCTGGAAATGCAGAGCAAGCCTATAATGTCCCCTCACCAGGTCCAGAGTACAAAGACAAGTTCACTATCTGAGTACAAACAACCAAAACCAAATCTAAGTCAAAGGTCAAAGAAGCAAGTCCAAAGTTCAAAAACAGCATCCGAGTTAGTAGCAGAGTCAAGATTTAAATCCATGGCAAGAATCAGGGCTGAATGAATGCACTGCAAGAAACTGATGAGTTGTTCCCAATGACCCTGGCCTCCACGTACTGGGTTAAATAGCCACTTACTGGTGCAGCTCATCAAAGGGGTGAGGCTACCGCATCACAAATAGCCTCACTGACCTTCATTGTGCCTGCCTACTCTCAGCCTTTCACATTTGTGGATCAGTGGGGGAGGCAATTCCTCCACATCCCCACTGGCCGGCTGCAGCTGTGTACCTTCTCTGCCCTGATCTTCCCATGGGGTCCCTGGTGTCTCCAGCTGCAGGTGTGCCTCTCCTTTCAGCTAGCTGTTTGTCTGGTCACCCTTCCATCAACCTCTCCACTGAGCCTGGCCTCTCCACTCCTGGCTTGGAGATGTTGGCAACTTACTTATGCTGCTCTAAGAAGTTTGCTCCCTACCATTGTGGCTGGTTTTCCCTGATCATCCAATCTGGTGTCTGGAGAGGCCATGAAGTGACTTAATTGCCAAAAGGTTTTTTGAAAAACCTTTTGAAGTGGATTCTGAAATACCTAAAAAATAGAACAGTTTTAAGATGTCCATCTAGCTTCAATTTTTCCTTTTTCTGTGATTGGTACCTTCATGCTTTTTTTAATCTGGCAAAATGAGGTACAAGGGAAAAGTGGCTTCTCTATCTTTCCTCTAAGATGTTTTTCTGATAGAATTTGGACTATTTCAAATTAATTTTATTTCCTCCAGGAAAAGTCTCAGAATAGTAGTAGTACTTCTTTAAAGGCAGTACTTCTTTAAAGGCAGCTTGGAGTAGGTGAGAGAAAATAATTTCCAAAAGAAAAACACATAATATCTATTTGGCTATTTTATGTATTATTTTTATGGGGAAATTTTACTAAATTGCAAAATGAAACTGAACATTAATTTAGACATGTTTGGAATTATATGCTTTGTTCAGGAATTCCATGGGACTGACTTAACCCTGTTAACCACCGCTGAACATATGGGCTTTGGTGAGTAAATTAACAAACACGATGAGGTTACATGTACACAAAGAAAGACATGAGCTTTGAAGTTAATGTAAGGCAAACTATTGGTTTCCTTTTCAAGATATCTCTACTGAAAACTTCATTCGTTCTAAAATGAGCCTGAAGACAGGGCACAATGATCCAACTTTCATACTGCTAAGCTCACCATGAAAATACAGAAACTAAAATGCAATGGTGCAAGTACACATTAAACAAAAGACTCTTGTGAGATACCTTTACAGCAAAATAAGGTAAGTGTTCCTATGAGCTGATGTAATTCAAAATATCAGAAACTTTACAGTTATTGTAGACAAGTCCCATTTATTATCAGGTCTATCAGGGTTTGTCAGGAAAAATCAGAATAGAAATGGGAAGACATATTTCATTTGACCTTTACCGGCTAATTTAATCAAGTCAGCCTGATATACAATATGAAAGAACATCTGCTGATAAGAAAGAACTGTAGCTTTCTTTGTCTTGGATCTAGAAGTAGCTCAGAGGCTTCATTAACCATTCAGTGTCTTCAGCAAATCTTAGACCCATACTGTGCAACTATTTCCTCTTCCTTACACAAGGAAATATTTCCATTCTGTCTCCGTTTAAAGGACCTGAAAAGCTTTTGAGGTACAATTAACATGCCACACATTACTTTTTTAATTGAAAGTTTCAAATATCTTAGTCCCTGGCACAGTGGAAATGCTCTTGCTTGCTTACAAACCATTTCATATTGGTAATTAAAATGATTATGGATCTCATCTTGTTTGAAATTTGCAAACAACTGTACCCAGTTTAAAAATATTATTGCCACCAAAAAATTCCCAACAAAGACAAACAGAAAGAAAAAAAGAGGGAAAAATACATTTCTAAGACAACCTTTAGCAATAAGATGCAATAAAACAGGGAGTAGGTTGATTAAATGAATAATGAATAATTAATGTTATAGACATTTGTTTTCCATGTAACTTAGAAAACTGTTTCTCACCTGGAAATTTCTGGTATTTGGCTTACAATTCAATGCTTTTCTTTACATAGTATACAGCATATCTTATTTCAAATAAACATTGTAGTATTCCATTAATGCAATATTAATTTATTATTTATATAGTTGCAAGCCTGCATAATAGTTAATGGAGAAGTCTGTTAAACTAAGTCTTAATGTCAATAATAAAAGGAGTACCACTGTGCAATTCTTAACTCCAAAACACTGCAAATAGTTCACCCCCTTCTTATACAAAAAATCTATTATGTATAGATAGTTGTAAAAGAATTTTAAGAAGGTGAAAGGGAAGTTGCCTTTCTTATGTTTGAGATGTGATGATTATCTCAAGAATGTTTTTGCTTTAACCTTGAGTTTAATTTTTTTTAAAAAAATGTATAGGACAAATTTATGGCAAGTCAAGCAATTATTTACAATTAGATATGAGTGCTAAATCATACATCCATGTCTTCAGGAGACATAATTCTGAACCCGAGTAGCCCAGACTAGACATTAATGTGTTTCTCTTAGGTATCTGTCTAGCTTCTGTTGGAAAAAATAGTATGAATTTAGACTATGTAAGAATGTCTTTTTGAAGATTTGATTCCCCCATGAAATAATTTTTTACTTTAAAAAATACAAAAAAGTACCATTTTCAACCTACAGTAGTTCCATGAAATTTAAAACACAAGACATAAAATGCATTCCCCTCCCATTCATCCAGAGCTGAAGAAGCTTCTTAGATGAGAAGCAAAACTTTACAAGGAAGAAAACCAAGAAAGTCCAGTTGCCTTTTGAAGAGTGCTTTGGGATAACCATGATCTGGATGACTGAGAATCTCCAGAGACATCTAAAACACAAGAGTAGCTACAGATCTTTGCAGTATAGAAGAGAACTGAGTTTGTACCCAAAATATGATGAAAAAAATGGAAGAGTCATACTTTTCTACATGAATGAATAATCTACAGTATGATTTGGTGACATGCATGCTTAGACTTCTCAGGATTCTAAATGTAAAATTAAGGGGGGGAAAATGAAGAGGGAAGAAAGCAAAGCTGTAAATTAGTAGCTGATACAGCTGTGCAAAACACTAGAAAAAGGTATACTTTCAACAGAACAATGAACTTTGAATTTTACAATGAATGCATACTCCTGGCTTGTATGACTATTTCACATACACTTCCCTGCTGTCTCTAATTGGGAAGCCATAGTGTTTTGCTGGCTGATAGCAGTGGGAATGTTATCTGCATGTTTATAAATGCAGTGAAAGGCTGTGTCACCTTTCTAGCCACTAGATATATCACCCCTTAATGTGTTACCAATATAGTAGCAGATTATAAAATTATTTTGGTCAGTGAATAATTTATTTGTCAACCTTTGACATAAAATGGGCTTTTAATGCCACAAGAGCAGAATCCATTAGTAAATTTGGTTTCTATCTAAAAATGGATGAGATGCAATTATGTAGCCCATGTTTGGCTATTTTGATAATTGGTGTGGTCATTAGTGCTCCTGAACGTGGTCATTTTCTTGCAGACAATTTATTATCGGGTTAGGTAACTAACATTTTTACTGCACTGCAAGAAAATGTAATCTAATCAGATAATGAAACCTTTTCAAGAAAACAGCAAAGTTCAGAGTGTAACAAGGACTTCATAGTTCAACCCTATATTGTCTTCTGATGGTATCTTGGTTATCTCTGCTTTAGCCCAATCCATCTAAAGTTATGACATTTTAATCATGATTAAAATAGGCGGCCTTTGACCCGGCGCCGAACTCACTTATCTCCTCGGTTTACCGAGGAGCTGAGGGAGATGAAACGCCGGAGAAGACGCCTAGAGAGCGGTTGGAGGGCCAGTCGCTCTGAATCTGACTTGACACTGGTAAGAGCTCATATTAAGACTTACTTAGTGGCGATAAAAGCGGCGAAATTTAATTATTTTACCGCTCTTATCGCATCATCAGATAATCGCCCAGCCGCCCTGTTTAGGGTGACCCGCTCCCTCCTCCATCTGGGAGCGCGGGAGGATCCCTTGCAGGGTCGTGCTGAGGATTTTGTTCAATATCTGGATGATAAAATAACTCAGATTCGGGATGACTTGGCTGCTGACTGGGTGAGTTCGGGTGGGGTGACTGAGGCAGGTCTTGAGAGTGTTATCTGGGCTGAGTTCGATCCTGTGGCCCCCGAGGATGTGGACAGGACCTTGGGAAGACTGAACGCAACCACATGTTTATTGGACCCGTGTCCCTCCTGGTTGGTGCTGGCCTCCCGGGAGGTTACATGAGGCTGGCTCCAGGAGATTATAAATGCTTCTTTGAGTGAGGGTGCCTTACCGGTCGCCTTGAAGGAGGCGGTGGTGAGGCCCCTCCTCAAGAAGCCCTCCCTGGACCCGGCTATTTTGGCTAATTATCGTCCAGTCTCCAACCTTCCCTTTTTAGCGAAGGTTGTTGAGAGTGTGGTTGCGTGGCAGCTCCCTCGGTACCTGGATGAAGCTGTCTATTTAGACCCGCTCCAGTCCGGCTTCAGGTCTGGATACAGCACCGAAACGGCATTGGTCGCGTTGGTGGATGATCTCTGGAGGGCCCGGGGTAGGGGGTATTCCTCTATCCTGGTGCTGTTAGACCTCTCAGCGGCTTTTGATACCATCGACCATGGTATCATGTTGCGCCGGTTGGAGGGATTGGGTGTGGGGGGCACCGTTTTGTGGTGGTTCTCCTCCTATCTCTCCGACCGGTCGCAATCTGTGTTGACAGGGGGGCAGCGGTCGACCCCGAGGTGCCTAATGTGTGGGGTGCTGCATGGATCGGTCTTCTCGCCCCTCCTGTTCAACATTTATGTAAAGCCGCTGGGTGAGATCATCCGTGGTTTTGGGGTGGAGTTCCATCAGTACACTGATGATACTCAGCTGTACATCTCCACCCCAAACCCCAACGATGCCGTGGAAGTGATGTCCCAGTGCCTGGAAGCCGTGCGGGTCTGGATGGGGAGAAACAGGCTTCGACTCAACCCCTCCAAGACCGAGTGGCTGTGGGGGCCGGCGTCCCGATATAGCCAGCTGACACCATCGCTGGTTATTGGGGGTGAATCTTTGGCCCCCACGGAAAGGGTTCGCAACTTGGGCGTCCTCCTGGATCCACGGCTGTCCTTAGAGGATCACACGACAGCTGTGGCCAGAGGGGCCTTTTATCAGGTTCGCCTGATACGCCAGTTGCGGCCCTTTCTAGATCGGGACTCCCTACGCACAGTCACTCAGGCGCTCGTCACTTCTCGCCTGGATTACTGTAATGCTCTCTACATGGGGCTCCCCTTGGGGTGCACCCGGAGGCTCCAACTGGTGCAGAATGCGGCCGCGCGGGGGATTATGGGAGCGACGGGGTGCTCCCATGTGACTCCTCTCCTGCGCGAGCTGCATTGGTTGCCGGTGGACTTCCGGGTGCGTTTCAAGGTGTTGGTGATCACCTTTAAAGTGCTCCATGGCTTAGGACCAGGGTACTTACGGGACCGCCTTCTGCCGCCAATTGCCTCCCACCGGCCGGTTCACTCCCACAGAGAGGGCCTTCTCAGGGTGCCGTCAGCCAGACAATGCTGGCTGGCGACCCCCAGGGGGAGAGCCTTCTCTGTGGCAGCCCCGACCCTCTGGAATGATCTTCCTCCAGAACTGAGAACGATCCCCGACTTCCGGACGTTTCCTCGGGCCCTGAAAACGTATCTTTTCCAGCTTGCCGGTCTAGCCTGATCCCCATTGAATTTTAACATTTTTAGTGTTTTAGGGTTGTTTGTATTTTAACATTTAAATTGTTTTTAACTGTCAGCCAAAGCTTATATGGGTTTTAAAGATTTTTAATTTTTGTATATTGTATTTTTATCTGGCTGTTCACCGCCCTGAGTCCGCAAGGAGAAGGGCGGTATATAAATCCAATAAATAATAATAATAAAAATAGAGATTTATCCATTGGAAGTAATAATAGTATATGGAAACACTTTAATCTTCTGGCACTTAATGATTAATTCACTTTCATAAATCACAGCTGAATACATAGTTACATAAATAATTCAAAAACTGTATTGTAAGATAACTCTTCAATAGTTGTCCATCAAATCTGAGAAATATATCATAACAAATGCCACATGGATCTGCGTCTTCTACTGCTCATTTTTTCTCTAATTGATAATGGGACAGAATTAGGTGGGATATTGGCAATTAATGTCTTAGCAAAGAAATAAAATTCAAAACAGTGTCAATGGGATGAAATGAGCTGAAAGTAACACTAAAATTTAACAGTGAACAGCACAAAAATTCCTCACATGTTTAAAGCATTATATAAATATATACAGATAGAAGATATCTGGCTTGGTAGAAATGTTTATGAAGAAGACCTTGGAAAAACAGTTGATTACAAACTAAATTTAAGCCAATAGTATAATGCAGTTACAAAGAATGCAAATGAATAATCAAATGAAGTATAATTTCCAATGCATGGGAAAAATTCATTCCATTTTATTCTACCTGGGTCAGACCCAATCTCAATTACAGTGTCCAGTTTGGGACACTGCAATTTAAACAGGAATCAGAGAAGCTTTAAGAAGTTCAGAGAAATGCCATGTGGCTGATTAATGGATTACAGACTAAACTCGGAAGAGATATTATATGTTTACGAGTTCTGTATGTTTAGCTCTGAGAAAACACAACTGAAACACTCTTTAAGTACCTGAAAGGTTATCACATAAAAGAACACACTCAATGTTCTAGATTACATAATAGACTTGTTCAGTGATGGGATTCAAATAATTTAACAACCGGTTCTCTGCCTTAATGATTTCTTCCAACAACCAGTTTACCAAACTGTTCAGAAAGTTAACAACCGGTTCTCCCAAAGTGGTGAAAACTGGTGAATCCCACCACTGGACTTGTTCCACACTGCAGGAACGTGAGCAGTGTTCAGATTCAGAAACTAGTTAGTGTTTCCCAAGAGAGGAAAATACAGGTACACATTTAATTATTTTATAATCTTAAATGGTAACTAAATATTGTGGTTTCATTTATATATCAAGGAACAGTCCAAAAAATGGAAACAATGAACACATAATAATCTCAGTGAAACAGAATTCTATAGAATGGTCCTCATAATTGAGGTATGTTATTTACCCCAACTATTTTTCTGAACTAAATAGGTTGATACAATGCATGAATTAGTACTGTAATTGAATGGGAACTGAATGTACTCCACTTTAATTTTTGTGGAATTAACATAACAAATAAACAGAAGTACTTTTGAATAAGATTTTATGAATAATTTAGGCAAGTAGAAAGAACAAGCATGAAAGTATTAAGTATGAAAGAAGAGTCATTCAACCACCAGTCAAAATTATACTATTAAGATTTAATTAAAACATTAAAAGTTTTAATTAAAGGAAAAGTAACAATGAAGAGTATATTTGCAAAAACTGAAAATAAACATTGAGTGCTTTGTAGCTCACACTTAGATTAAAAAATTATAAACTATTATAAATTATGTTGATGCAGCATCATTTAGAGTATAAACTGGCATTTATAGTTAATGTAAACTGGCATTTACAGTTAGAATTGTGAACCTAAGGGACTTAGGTCAAATGGTCTGTCCATTGACAAATTGGTTGAAGTGTTTGCTCTTTCGATTTATTGTAAGTGTTGACTACATTTAAAGAAAGGGCTCCTACTCACTGTTGGTAATGGAAGCTGGGTTATATAATTCTCTTACTGCTTTTTAACAAGGGAAAGCATTAATTGCATTAGTGTGAATTTCAACAATCTCCTAAAATATTAACTACATAAAAGGCTGTAAGAATGCCTGTGTAAGTCCAGAAGGCCACTATATAAATGCCTCTCTATGCATCTGAGAGTAAAGCATGCATGTGCATACACATTCACACACTCCTAGATAGATATCTAAATATTGCCAAATTTTGCTTTCCTGCATTCTCATATTGAGAGGTTTCAGATGAGAACTGTGGGATACTTTAAGACTTGGTGATCTCATGGGATTTAGAACAGTATTAAAACATATTATAAAACATAATTTTTGTTTTTAAATTTGGGTCCTGAAAATTTGCTGACCCCTGTGCTAGTCAATGTGATTTATGGCTGGTAGCTATGTGAGGTCAAAGAGACCTGTAGTTTTAAAGGGCACAGCGGGTTTTGTGAGGCAGGCTTTGTTCTTCAACTGATGTTCATGAACAAGATATCCAAAGATTTCATTTATATACCTCAGAATTTGAATATATTTAAATGATTAAACTCATTTTATACCAGAAATGGAACATTAACATATTTGAACAAATCACAGCTGAAATTGAAACTACTTGACCAGTTGATACTTATATAACAGTTACAAACCACTAGGATATCATAGGTATGAGACAATGATCTGGACACTTAGTTGGGGAAGTTTAATACCACCTGAGAATAAGAAGGTTATGTTCCACCAGTGGTGGGATTCAGCCAGTTCGCACCACTTCAGGAGAACCAGTTGTTAGCAAACTGGTTGTTGGAAGAAATCATTAGAGCAGAGAACCGGTTGTTAAATTACATGAATCCCACCACTGAATTCCACCTAATGTAGAAAGGTACATTTGCAAAATGCAATAAGAGAGATAAACTGTAAAATAAAGTTAATATTCATCAATGTATGTACAAAATGGGGTATATGGCTATATGGCTCAGGACCAGGCTATCTTTGAGACCGCCTTCTACCACATAGCTCCCAGCGGCTGGTAAGATCCCACAGAGGCAGTCTCCTTGGGGTCCCATCAGCTAAACAATGTCGGCTGGTGGGCCTGCAGGAGAGGGCCTTCGCTGTGGCTGCCCCAGTTCTCTGGAACCAATTACCTCCTGAGGTCCGGACCGCCCCCACCCTATTGGCCTTCTGCAAAGCGGTGAAGACCTGGCTCTTTCAGCAGGCCTAGTGCCATTGATATCGTTATAATGATCTTGCGAGACCCGGCCACAAATAGGAGTGCATGTGTTTTAACGTTTTTAACATTTTTAATGTTTTTCTTTTTGACATTTTTAATGAGATTGTTTACATTGTTTTATTCTTTGTTATAAGCCGCCCAGAGTCCCTTGGGAGTTGGGCGGCATAGAAATGTGAAAAAATAAATAAATAATAATAAATAATAATCTTTTTGTGGTGTCTTTGAGCTTGGCTGTTTTCTTCCAGTTGTTTCATTACCAAAACAGTGTAAGAACATTATTTAGACAAGCACAAACACACTGCAGCAAACCTGAATATCAGAAAGAGGAAACAGATCACCTCTGTAACATCTTCCAACAAAATAGATACGCACACAACTTTATCAAAATCCAATATGGTACAATCAACACAAGCTATAAAAGGATAATACTGACATATACAGGGGTGGGTTCTACTTACCTTTACTACCAGTTCACAATGGGAGCATGCATGTGTGCTTGCTTTGCTCACTCGTGTGCTTGTGCAGGTGCAGATTTTACCTTATGATGTCCGGGTGGGTGGGCAGAGCCTCCTGCTGCTTTTACTACTGGATCAAGAACCGGACAGAACTGGGAGCAACCCACCACTGGACATATATCAAAAACATTTCAGAAAACTATAACAGACTATTACAACCACATGGCATCACTGTAGCACTGTAGCAAAATCCTCCAAACTTTTAAGTAAACCAAAAGACGCAACAGCCCCAGAAGAAAAAAAGAGGAGTCATCTACAACATACTGTAACAGTCACTATGTAGGACACATGGGTAGGAAACTAGCAGAGTGTATTCATAAACATAAGTAGTAGTAAAAAATATGATGAAAACTCCTTAATTTCACAATTCATGGTCAGATATAACCACTGTTTCAACTGGGAAACTCTGTTTATTCTACACCATGCCAAATCCAAAAATGCTAGATAATTCCTGGAAGCTTGTCACTCGAACAAATTGATGATCAACAGGCACATAGAGATAAACAACATCTACTGGTACATGTCTTAAAAGAGACAATTAAAAAGCCAAAGGAAACAACAAAAGACCAAAACATCTCCTTACTAGCTATCAATACTCAGATGAACAGACATTAATGCCAAAATTAATACTAGACCAACAATCAAGTGGTTAGCAAACCACTAACTCAGACAAACCAATCAAAGAACAACTAACTCAGACAAACCAATCAAAGAACAACTAACTCAGACAAACAAGCTAACAGTAAACAACAGCCTAATCAACAACAGTCTAATTCAAGACCATTTCCACCAACACTGACAGGACAAGCATTAGTATAAAAAATGAGAGAAAACTCCATTCACTTCTAGCACTAACTAACTTGGTAATGAAATGTCTGCAAGAAAACAATTAAGCTCGGAGAGCACCAAGGACCGCACAGTTCAATCCTGAGCTACAAATATTTTCTTTTATCAATAATCTTTTTGTTTTGTAACTTTAGCTAGTTTAAATTATTTCAGTTATGGTAAGATCTTCTGATGGCAGATGGGACAATCTCACAGAGGGAAAGATAGGAAGAAGAGATGAGATGAGCTATGTTGGGATTTTGAGACCATATTGGATTCTTTACGCATCTATATTTTTATTTGTCTTCCACTAACTTTCTTAACCAAAGATTTTCAACTCATGGTAATGATAATCTTCAAAACTATAGGTCTATTGCTTCTTTTCTGATTTGACTCAAATTCATCAAGGAAGATTAGCTATGACAGTTTATTCAGTGACTAAATGTTGATACTTTTGCAGGCTTAATTCATAACATAACTGTAAGCTATTGCCCTATGTTTATATTTCCCATCCATTTCTCACATTTCCAAAGCAGACTGATATGCGATCCAGCAGTTTAGTTTCCATAATTGGCATTTTTTCTAAGACGAAAAGGAAACAAATTCTTTATCCTCCATACTTATTTAATTTCTGGGAAACAACAAGAAAAATAGTTAATCCACTGTTTGATCTTGGTTCCTTCTGCTAAGTGTTCATTTTTCTTTTAATCTTATTCTTTCTTTTTAATCTTCATTCATTGTCTCCATCATCACTAAAGAAATCTCTGATCCTTTAAGTATCCTATGGAAATTACATGTGGAATGGTATATCTCAAACCTTGTTTTCTTTTCTAAATCTAGAGACATGGGCATCTAGTTCCTAAATCCAGTCAAAACTGATCCTCTGGTAGTTTCTGTATAACAGGAATGTTGTTTTAATTTCAAGAAAATTTGCACTCAGATACAAAACATTTGCAAAAACATATCTTTTTAGTATCTCATTCTTTATATTGTTGCATTGCTAGAGTGAACGGCACTTGCTATGTTAAAACAAACCTGATGTAGCTAAATTTATGACTACATAACCAGGCAATACATTTAATTAAGCAAATTCAGCATTCAAAAAGCAGTCAAGCTAGATTTTGACCTATTTAAAAACACATAAAGATGAGTAACAATTATCCTTCACACTGTTTTAGACACGTACAAATTATGGCTCTTATTCACTTTTATTTATACTGAAGTATTGAAGCTTAAGCTCTTGGACAATTCAGGCGTATGATGTCAAAGCTATTTCAATAATATCCAACTGTTGATGCTTTGGAACATAAAATACCCAAGATAAACACCCAAGCTTTAAAAGCCAAAGTTTTTGTTAGCTAGCATCTTAGTCCATTTAAAGCTTAAAATATTTTCAAATGGCTTGCTGTTAAATGTTGCAGAGCAAAAATAAAAATTAGGATGCCCATTGCAACTGCTTGCAACAGTTCATTCTATCAGAAACAAGCAGGCAAATAATAATTCTGTTCCCAAATGTAAATTTTCTTTTTTACGTTCTTGTTAAGAGCATATTATTGCAAGTATTGGTAATAGTACTGCAAACCTGTTCTGATGAAATGAGTGGCATTGAAAATGTTGAGACTAGTTTACAAAGGAGGAAAAATAAAGCCTCATTCAGGCAAGTAGGAATAATATAATGTTTCTGTACTGAGTGGTAGTCACATCTTGCAAGTTTTGAAAATCTCATGAGAATTTAAACTCCTCCAGAACATTGCCTGATGGTTCTAATCCAGAGGTGAAATGCTTACCGGCCCGCTCCAGTTCAGGGGAACAGGTAGTGATAAAAACTACTGGTTTGGGTGAACCGGTAGTAACAAATACTTTAAAAAGGCAAAAAAAAAAAAAAGGTTCTGATGATTGCGCTGCACAGCTGTGATTGTCTGAAACTTTTTTTTACTTTTTTAAAGCATTTTTTTTACTACCCATTCACCCAAACTGGTAGTAAAAAAATGCTTTAAAAAAAGAGTTGGCCACGCCCACTCAATCACATGATTTCCCAAAGCCACGCCCACCAAGCCATGCCCACAGAATCGGTAGCAACAAATTTTACATTTCACAACTGTTCTAATCTGATAAATCATAGATACATATCAGGGTTGCATTTGTTGACAAATGTTGACAAAGAGGTAACCAAACCAAACCAAACCAAACCAAACCAAACCAAACCAAACCAAACCAAACCAAACCAAACCAAACCAAACCAAACCAAACCAAACCGAAGACAATGTTTCCAAGTATTGTATCTTCTTTTTAAAATTCCTAAGAACATCAGGGCTGGAAGAGCGAATTGTATTGGTTCAAAATTAACATTACTAGGAATATCTTATTCTTAATAGGCCAAAATAGTTTACAGGTTTTATAGGCTTATACCTTACCCTAGATTATTATAATAAAGTTACAAAGGAAACCATGTATTCTTGGAAAAAATATACATTCATAATAATATTGCAAATTCCAAAAACCCAAATTTGAAGACTTAAAACAAGATTTAGATTATTTTTGTTAAAGTGGGACCCAGATTTATGCATCATCTGATAGATTGTCTTGCTTTCTACTTCACATACAGGCTTCTCCAGATCTCTTAAAAAGATGTACAGTTAGGAAACTATGCTGAGTAAAGTAAAATATGATGTGAAGGAATTTTCATTATATTATAGCTTCTCCAGCAATTAGGCTTCCTTGTTTCACTGGAGGGAAACTTCAGAGACTGCAATGTGGAGGTAGAACATGGAACATGGATCTAATTTCCATTATTCTACTTCTATTTTATACACACCTAAAACTGTATCATACATAAAGATATATGTTTCAATCATGTAGATAGACAGACAGACAGACAGACAGTCAGATATGTTTTTTTTAAAATTGAAATTAATCAGAAAATTTTCTGATAGTTGATATACTGTATGCTATTCTAGTCAAGTACAAGCTTTTCTAGGATATGCTTCATGCTATTTCTTTTAGATTCTTTTTCTTTAGTTGGCATTTCTTCTTTATGGTGTTGTACAACTTTAAAGGCTAATTTAAAAACAAATAGTTGACATATAAGGCAATGCATTTCATCTATAAATTGTACAGTCTGCTCATATACCATTTCAAGCTTTACTTTCATCTTGTTTTTTTACAACAAACTCCTAATGACAAATGCAGACCATAGAAGTGATACTGATATACTCTGCAATCTTAGCATGTGAATTAGTCATCATACAAGCAGTTCAAGGGTCAGGCTTAAAGAAACAGGACATGGTTGGCAAACTGCTAGTTGGCTGAGGTGTTCTCCACTTCAAAGTCTTGGGACTGGCTCCTTAGAATTCAGATCACAGGAAGAAACAGCTGGCATTGTCATTTGTGGCAGCCAAACTTTTCTTTTTTTTCTTCATTGCAGCCAGATAAAGTTTCACTTCTTTGAGAAAAAAAAGCCAGTTTACTTTAGAATGACTTAAGCCTGTAAAACACAATAGAAAGCCAGAATACCCACAGCCTCCTATGTTTTGCTATTATCATGGTAGTAGTCATGACCTGTGACAACCCCAGTGAAAACAACTTAACCCTTTGCTCTTTCTTTCAATACTTCATGTAACTCCACTTGTCACTGACAGTCAAGGGTTTCATTTTTTTCCAGAACTATTTGCAAACAGTTACCCTGGACAAGATGGCTTCCTTATCTTTCTTCACATCTCTAGTTCCAGTGTTTAGAAATTGTGGACATTGTTGACCATGTTGTCATGATCAACAAAGGCATCAGAATTTTCAGGGTTAGCTTAATATTATGACAAAGTTGTTCATAAATAACTTAGAAATACTATAATGCACAATGCTTCCTTTGATGTTTCATATCTTAATCAGATTTGCATGATTTTTTATTGTTAACATTCTCCCATTCCAAACATACATTTTACTGAAGACCTTCTCTTGATATGAACTAAATGTCAATCAAGATATTAAATACCATCTCTACTTGAAATTCACTATATCTAGAGGTCTGTCTGCCTGCCTGTCCATTTGTCTATCTAGCTATCTAGCTATCATTTACTTAGCATCATCTGTCTTGTCTTCTATCAGACGATCTTAGGATCTTAGGATGGGAGACAGTAACTATAAAATTGAAAATATTTTAAAATTAAGAACAAATTATATAATTTGTTCTTAATCTTGCAGAATTTAATCACTAAGTATACAAAGTATTGGCTACTAGCCAGTCTGATTTGGTATCAGAATGAAACCAGTGTTGGTGCCATCCTGGCTTTTGAAGGGAGAATGTCCCATACAATATTCTCTCTTCAGAATGTTAGGTATAGTATACATTGGGTATATTAAGTATACATACAAAAATATTATATATACATAGTATACTCAAAATCAATGAACTCATAGGCTGATAATTAATTATATTTTTTGCCATTTTATTCCAATGCTTCTTTAGTTAATTTTACGCATGCGATTAGTTATGGCCCGATGTTTGGCAGATCTTGTATATATTTTACATATTTTATTTAGTTGTTAAATTTAGATTTCACTTTTTCACTCAGGTAGTCAAAATGTTAGGTGTCACATCTTGCAAAATACTTTGGAAGGCTATCATAATAAGATTTAGAGGAATCACAACAGCTGCTGGCAGATCTTAGTAATAGTAATAGTCTTAACAGAACCTGAATAAGGTATTGTATGTCCAAGAAAGCTGCATTTTTGTTGATAGCAGAAAACAGTGCGGTATGATGAAGAATTTAAATGTGAAAGAGATCTCAAAACTCTTGTGACATCTTCAAAAAAACCAAAAAAAACCAACTAGCAATCTCTCTGAGAAAGATTTTTTTTTGCCATAAATCTTTCCCAGAGAGATTGCTAGTTATTTTTTTTTTTGAAGATGTCACAAGAGTTGACATTTATGACATTTTTTGCCATAAATCTGTTAGTCTTTTAAGATGCCATAAGACTTCTGGTTTTCTACAGCAAACTACCACAGCTGTCTCTCTGGTAGTGTGAGAGAATGGTTTGAAGTCATATATTAGATCTGAAGGCAAGGGAAGGGGGAGGGCAAGGGAATTTTGCCATGATGAACCAGCTTTTGAATACTGCAAACTATACCATTTTGAAAAACTTTGTAAGCTGACTTCTCAACATTTGAGACAAAAGCTCCCAAATCATTTTGGTTGCACCCAAAATCTTTTATTTTTTGAATAATAGAATTTAATATGACAAGTTTTAGAATGCTGTACAGTACTTCACTTACACTCCCTTAGCTACATAGTTGTTTTGTGTTTTAATATGAGAAAGACAGTGAAGGTCAGTTTATTGTAATATATGTATTTATGCTACTCTTTGACATTGGAACATTGTTTATCTTGTGAAATGCCATATTATCAGGTGACTGAGACAGATTAAAGTGCTTCACTACATTCCTTGCTAAAAGAGGAAACACTTAAGGATCCAACACACCTTCCACTCAAGAGAAAAACTCCCACTGGCTGAATGTGAACGGGAGCAGGTCACTAGTTGCTCAATAACTGTACTGCTTCCTATTTTTTCAGTGCAAATTTGGAGCTCTTTGGGAAAGACAACGGCAAAATGAACCAAACAGCATTAGCATCTCTCATCGTTCAATGTGTTCTGAAAAGTCTGGAAAGAAACCTGGATACAAAGGCAAATGCTACAAAGGAGAAAACACCAAAATACAAACCATATGACAATGCCTATTTTTTCATTCTCTTTGTCATGTTGTTTTACTCTTTCTTGGCGTTGACTGTCTTTTTCGGTTATGTTCGCTCCAAAAAGGCTATTTCAAAGAAAGATCCTTACCAGGAGTTCATTGAGGATAAGGATCGAAACAAGAAGTGGAACATGAGCCGGCCAGTGGTGATGAAATTTGACTTTGAAGAGGAGAGTATTCTTTGAAGTGCTTAAAATCAAAATGCTTTGCAAACTGTACTGGACTGTCTGTATCGTCTACATGTCAAAGGAAGGTCTGCACACTTCTCCTTCAATGACAACCAGTGTAATAAGGAAAAAAACCCCAACCTAAAACAAAACAAAATCAACACTGGATAGAAGTAGATAATGGAAAGAAAAATCTCAAAGATGGGAATTATTTCATTTTGTGGAATATTGTTTCTTTAGAGATAATGTATTTTATATATTTTTACATTACAAAAGGAAAGAGAGATGTCATTTTCTGAGCAACTTCAAATGAAAGGACAAAGAAACAATTTTATCCTATCTGATAAGTGGTTAAATTTCCCACTATGTCCAAAAAGGATTGGTAGGATTTCTATGATTTGTGATCTTCCTATATCTGATCTGCATAGTATAAGCATTTATCTTGGACTTTCTGAAATCTATTTAGTATGTGGACATTATTTTTATTGTTCTGGAAATATTTTGAAGCAACTTTATAATGTCTAATCAATGTGCTTATGTAGAAACTGCTGTTGCTGTGAAAAGATTTTTTCCAGCATTAATAACTGGTCAATAGATTTTATTTCATAGGAGGGAGAAATTCTGATAAAATATGAATGTACTCCAAATATTATTTAGCTTGCTAGAAATTCAAATACTATTTTGTTTTAGGCATGATTAAATATAATTTGATTTACTTGCTCAGTTTTACAGCCCTTATAGTAAAATGTTGCTTATTAGCATGCCAAATCCCCCATAAAATATATATTTGAACAATAATTTCATTGTTTCGTATGGTGAAAATGAGAAATGTTCAGTATTTTTTGGAGAGAAACTTTTGTTTTTTATTGTAAATTGCATTGTATATAAACATATTAATACCCTGTTCAAATTCTTTTTTTAAAAAACAAAACAAAATATATCGGGAAGGCAAAAGAGTTGAATTTCTATTCAATTAATGCATGATCCTTCTCCTCAGCATTCAGGAATAAATACAGATTTATAGCATTATACATTGGGATTACAGCTGTACTGAAAATAATATTTATCAAGACTTCTGATTTAAATTGAGTATTGTCTGGTAACCATATTTAGTAATGCTCAAATTCTGCACTTTTCCCTGGAATTCACATTCATTCTGAGGAAAAAGAATTTGCTTATGAAATTATTTCAGAAAACATGACAGTCTTGCAAGTTCGAGGCTCAAGGTCGACTCAGCCTTCCATCCTTTCTAAGGTAGGTAAATTGAGGATCCAGTTAGTGGGGGCAATAAGCTGACTTTGTATAAAAATATACAAAAATATGAAGGCTATTGCTTAATGCATTGTAAGCCGCCTGAGTCTCTAGAGAAGGCCGGCATATTAATCTAATTAAAAGAAAAAAGAAAAAAAAAAGCAAATGGTTGTAATTCAAGGACTATCTGTAAATGGTCACTAAGCAAATGGTTGTAATTCAAGGACTATCTGTAACAATACAGATTCTAGAACAGATTCCTGTGCTTGAGAAACAGTTGGAGCATTTCTCATTCCATTAGAAGAATTCTGAAAAATCATTTCCTCAATTTCTATGCTCACACATTAGATGAAGATTTTTAAAAAGCCATTTGTGCCTAATGCTAAAAGTTCATATTAAACATAGTAATTTAACCTGGCTTTTACCTCCCTCCCTACTCTCCTGTAGCCCCTTTCTCAATTTATTGTTATTTGTTAAATTTGTTTGCCACCCACAAGGCAACTCTTCAAATTTCTCATTGTTTTTATGTAAAATAAATACATTAGAATTGGATATAATCATAACTCAATTTTATTATATCAGTATGATAAGAGAGGCATGATTTACATATCCTACTGATTTCCATTGAAACCATGATTATGGTTGGTTAATTTCATGTGGACCCAGGCCTTGTAACTTTTCAGCTGACATCTAGATTTTAAAGCTCTTCACATAAAACAAAAAAAAAATATACCTAAATAACAAAAAAGAGCAAATTATTTTCTTAGATTTTTATATAAATTTTCTTTTTTTTTTAAAAAAAAAAACCTCAGTTAGACTATTTGATCCAAATAATAACATCATTTGGAGAAGATTTTTAAAATTTTTTATGTATATAGATATGATCACGTTACTTTAAAACTCTGAAAATATTAGTGCAAGAAAAATAATAGAAATGTTTGTACAAATAAATCACTGACACAGATTGAATTACCTTTGCTACATTTTCATTATCAAAGATTTTTTTTAGTAAAGCAAGATATCTCAGGTTGTTCTGAAACCAAATAGGGTAGCTTTGATTAGCTTCAAGGACTGGAAGTCTGGGTCACTTCATTGTGGTCAGCTTCCCTGCATTTCTTTTTCTTTCCACATAGGGAGTATACGGCATTTCCAAAGAAAGCATACTGATGTTAGGCAGTCTGGAATAGTGGCCTAACATTTCACATTACCTAACTGAACATTGCTACAGGGTCCTCATTTACATTAAGATTACCCAGGAAAGACGTGAGACATGTGGTTACTTGGTACAACTGACACAATTTGAAATTGCATGAAAACTGGATTTTATCGTGCAACAGAATTGCTCTCTGCATGTGAGCTCAGAGATGTCAGGTGTAGAGAGAAAGGAAGATGATCTTGATGAAGGTCTGGAAATTTCATTGCCAAGGCAAGAAGGGATAAAATATTTTTAAAATCTAGAATGTCCAGATTTTGGTAAATGGCTCTGTCAGTTCCCTAATTCACTGAATTACGAGAAGGAGGACAAAATCTGATTTGCAAGAGTCTGTTGCTATAACAAGTATCAATAGATTAAATTTAGCCTTCCTGTGGAGTATAGCTGGTACAAAATATGGCTGCCAGCTAGCAGTGTGTGTATCCTGGTGTGCACACTGTTTAGAGAGTTGCACTGAATGTCGATTTACTTCTGGGTGTGATTCAAGGGCTGGTTGCCCTACATGGCTTCCGACCAGGCACCTCAGAGATCACCCTCTCCTATATTAATCTGCCCATTTATATAAATTGAAGGGGATCAGTTCCTATACAGTATTGTCTTATCATTTTGTGATTACCATCTGTTGTGGAGCTCTTCTTAATTTTTGGGTGCAAAAGTGTGTATATGTTGTAATCTTTGAAAACTGCCCAGAGTCTGTTCTGCGAAATGGGCAACTATATAAACCATGTTAATCAATCAATCAATCAATCAATCACTATGGGTCTTGTAGGCATGCCCTTATAATATTTGTCCCCCACACGTTGGAATTTCCTACACCAATTTAGCCAATTTCACATGTCTTAGGCTTTAGGAAAGAAGTTCAGATTCACCTATTCTGTCTACCAAAGGAAGCGGCAAAGCTTTGATGGAAGTGGGCTGTGAGTGTACAATTATGGTAACTTTGATTTCATTAAATTTTGTATTGCATTCCCGTAGTATGTGTGTATCAGTGATGGGTTTCAAAATTTTTTCTATCGGCTCTGTGGGTGTGGCTTGGTGGGCGTGGCAGGGGAAGGATACTCTAAAATCTCCATTCCCACCCCAATCCAGGGGAAGGTTACTGCAAAATCCCCATTTCCTCCCAATCAGCTGGAACTCAGGAGTCAGAGAATAGATAGGGGCAGGGCCAGTCAGAATTTTTACTACTGGTTCTCCAAACTACTCAAAATTTCCACTACCCATTTTCCAGAATTGGTCAGAACCTGCTGAAACCCACCTCTGATGTGTATGTATGTTTGTATGTTTGTATGTTTGTATGTATGTATTTTTTAAAGCAAAGTTTTATATAATGAATGGAATTGTTAGATGCCCAGAGCTTTTGGAGATTCAGCAGAGAAGGAAAGAAGAAAGGAAGGAAGGAAGGAAGGAAGGAAGGAAGGAAGGAAGGAAGGAAGGAAGGAAGGAAGGAAGGAAGGGTGACAGTACACAGTAAGAAGTCTTAGCCACACAGTAAATAAGTAAATAATTCAAGTGGGAATTGTTTCCCAGTTGCTGACATACTGAAAAAAAATGTGTGTGAATTTTCCTCTAGTAAGATCCTGCACTTTTTAAGCTACCAGCCAAAAAAATTAACTTGACCTAGTCCTTGCCTTGGGATATTTCCTTTTATGTTTCACTGTTTATAATTATCCTTGGTTTGGATTCCTCTTGCCAGTTTTTGGTCCACATGAGCGTTCCTGTTCAACCCAATTTGATTTCACTTCAAGAGTAAGATTTTATGAAACCCTGCATCAAAGGCTTTACTAAAATCCAAATATACTACAACTACCACTTTCTCTTCATACCCTAATTTTGTAATTCAATCAGAGGATATATATTTTGTGGTAAGATCTGTTGCTGATAAGCTATTGTTCCTGAGGCCAGCTGGTGCCTGCTAGTTAGTGGAATAAGGCTGTTTCTTTTCTCAACTGGATTATGCTTTGTGTTTTGCACCGCTTAATAGTTTCCCACTATGATGATTTAATATAGTATAGTCTCCTTCTATATATATTTATTCAGAAATAAGGCTCACTGAGTTTGATGGGACTGATGCCAAAGGAGCATTCTGGCACATTCTTGGGGTCTGACCATGCTGGCTGAAAAAGTGGGTTTATACAAAAACATACCTGGAGCAAACATGTAGCAGAAAATGGATGAAGTGAAGCCCTACAACCGTCTCTGGTAAATAGAAAGTCTGAATAAAACACATTCAATTTGTAGCTTCAGACTTGTCTCAGCACAACCCATCTCATGGAATTGTTTTTATGGGAAAAATATGTACAGCATCTGGATTTGTAGCAAATAAAGGTTAAGTTTAACTCTAATAAAATTAAAAATAAAATACATGGGTAAAAATATTGGTAATATCTTCTAGTAAATTAAAACTTCCTTCCTTCCTCCCTCCCTCCCTCCCTCCCTCCCTCAGCAAATTATTTTTTAAACTTCCTAGACATTTTCAGAACCTTCTATCATTTCCTTATCACGAAACATGATTTTTATAGAACAAGGGATTGCAAACTATTTTAAAACAGGGTGTTTTTTTTTTTTTTACTACTCCTTAAAAGTCTTGGATTTTCCTGCACATATCACTAAAGAAGATCAGTTGCCCCAGTTGGAAACTGAACTCAGGGATTGAGATTAAGTTTGTTCTGGATGGATTTTCCCATCCCCAGATAGACTAGGACCATAGTCTGACTGGTCCTTGACCCCCATCTGTCACTGAAGAAATAGACAGTCTCTGTGGGAAGGAACACTTCTGCACAATTGCAACTGGCATTTCAACTACACCTTCTGCTGAGCTGCTTGCATCTGGCAACAGCTAAACTGGTTTTATTTAGCCTGCATTAACAATTGCAATTTATACTATGTGGCGGCTATTCTTTAAAAGTGTCTGGAAGTTTTAAATGATACATAGCTAAATTTCTAATCAGTACAGAATACAGGGAATTGTATAGAAAAATCTGTACTACTTGTTGATTACTTGGTTTCTGAGAGATTATCTTTCCCATTACAGACCTATCTGTATGTTAGACTCTGCAAGAGAGGCCTTTCTAAAAATAGCTTAGCTATCAGAGTGCCATTCACATGAGATATAGAAGAAAGGCTTCTACATTCATCTCAGACCGGAATGCATCCTTTTAAGGGCTACCTCACTTCAATTTTCTTGTCTTTGAGAGAGCAGAGTCTAAATTTATCTATTTCTGCAGAGATAATGTAATTAATTTTGCAGAAGTCTTACCTTGCGTTCTACATTTTAGTTAGGAAAAAAAATATTCTTCTTTATTATTTACTCATGTTGTACAGTGTCCATCACACCCCAGTGATTCTATGCAGTTCACAACAATGTTACATCTAATAGATGTCATTATCATATATTATCAATAGTAATAGTATTTTTTGCATTAGGTTATCTCTTTAATTATATAGAATTCAATATTATTATTAATAAAAATACTCAAATGTTCCTACTTTAAATTACTTAAACTTGGGGGGGATCACATTTCTTTTATCCAGTGAAAACTGAACTGATATTAACAGATTAAAAAGTGTTTATTACATAGATTTTTAGCATATGTTGAACCAAAAAAAATATTTTTCAATGGTGCCATCTTAAAGAAATAAAACATATTTACTTACAAGTAGCAATATTTCCTTTCTGGAATTGATTTATTTTCATTTTTTAACTAATAAAAATATAGCAAGGAAAATCATGTTTTCAGCAAGATTTTTCCCTGTTAAAGTGAATGGAAATTAATTTTTTAAAAGTGACTACTACTGTATATTTGGCTCTGCTGACTGGTTACTTTTTAAAAAGTTTAGTGAAAATATTTTTTTAAAAAAAATACCGTTGCAGATGGATCACATTTTAAAACTTCTATGTATAATGTAAAGAAGATACTATGAACAAATTTAAATCACTGTTGACAAAAAACAGGTCCAGAAACTTAATGATGCATTTTATTTTTCCAATGCTTCCATTAGAAGCCTTAACATGTTTGTAAAAATATTAGTATCTCTTTAAAAACATTTTTTCCATAAAGTATATAAAGAAACAATGAATGTGATGAAGGAACCAACATTTTCTTATTTGGTACTCTTCACTTTTATTTGCTCAGTTCTGAAGCCAAGAGGAGAAATCTAAAATATTAAAGTAGGAATGGAATGGATGGCTATGAAAACACTCTTTCCATCAACACCAGTCCTTGCCAACCTGGATCATCAAAAATTTATTGTCAAACTTTCTCAACATTCTGTACTATAACTCCAATTGTACCTGGTCAATCATATAGTGGCTGAGTTTATAGAAGCTAAAATCTGAAGAATCTGCAGTCAAAGCATCTGGCCTAAAAGTTGAATTATTAGTGGCTCTACAGAATTCAAAATTCATTTTTGATTTTTCCCATGCTCACTATATTAACAGGAGCCACAATATAATTTTGCAGTCATGTGCCACACTGGTGAGCACCACATAATCTGATATATAGAAGATTAAATAATAGAACAAGGAGAAGCTATTCATAATATTATTTTCCAAATACATTACCTAATTAAATTTGTGTGCTGACATCACATTGAGTCTTGAACTTCTTCTTCTTCCTCCTCCTCCTCCTCCTCCTCCTCCTCCTCCTCCTCCTCCTCCTCCTCCTCCTCCTCTTCTTCTTCTTCTTCTTCTTCTTCTTCTTCTTCTTCTTCTTCTTGTCATATTTTTCTATATTTACAGAGAACAAATCTTTAAAAAATAATATATTTCCATATAAAACTATTCCTTTTGCTTCATACAAATATTAACAGCGGATTATTTAAATTGCTGACAATAATAATCGTAATAAAAAATAGATAATATAATTATCAAACCTATGCAGTAGTTTTAGATTTTACTAGATTGTAATGTAGACTTCATCAACATGAATATAAATATAATAATCTCACAGTTTAAACTTGAATACATATTTATGTTACTCTGTAGAGATGCATAGCAGAATCAACTTGGTGTAATGAATAAAACACCTGGCTTGAAACCTGGAAGTCATAAATTTTATTCCTGTCATAGATATGAAACAAACAGTGATTTTGAGCCTATTAGTTTCTCTCAGTCTTAGAAAGAAGGCAATGGCAAACCACTTCTGGAAAACTTGCCAAGAAAAACTTGCATATGACTTGATTACATAGAAAACATTTACAGTATGAGAAATAGGACAAAATCAATCACATTTATCTATATTGTAACATACTTGAGACTGGGCTTCAACTAAGCTAAAGATACACAGCGTTAAATTTAAATAAGCAATTATTGTGGAAGGATTAGCAAACAGTTATTCAGTAGGAAGTAAAATACTGCAATGGGACTCAAGCACTTTATTTTAATATGAAATATTTAACCATGATTTTTTTTTTGCATAAACCATAATAGATTGAATTTGTACTAATTCAGTGTGATTGGATTCTCTGTGTTCAACTCTTGCTATGTTTCTAATACACATTGGTTTAAATAGAACTGCCTAGGCCAGGGGTCTCCAACCTTGGCAACTTTAAGACTTGTGGACTTCAACTCCCAGCAAAGCTGGCTGAGGAACTCTGGGAGTTGAAGCCCACAAGTCTTAAAGTTGCCAAGGATGGAGCTTATATTCTGAGATCTGGACACCCTTTGATGCAACAGGTTTTAGTATCAACTATACATGAGGACATCATCTCTCACTGGTGCTATTTTGTTTGAGCTGCCTCAGATGAGCAGCTATGGTACATCAGAGCAGCCTGTTCTTTTCAAGGCTCTCTTACAGGCCTCTGCTTTGATTTCACACTCTGTCTATTTACAGCTAGGCAATGGCTCAGTAAAATTAAATTGCTCCCTTGAGAATCTCTTGCTGTGAGGCGTGTTCCTGATCTGTGGCATCATGATACTGATACTGCTTGCACATCATATATAGAACTTGTGAAGACCTGGTGAGTAATAATATTTTTCAGTTGTCTCTTTACCTTTTATTTTAGTTTTTGTATATTATCTTTCATCAATAAATTGCTACCCAACCTCTCTATTCCAGAACTAAAATTCAGCGTTTTTACTTGGAATACATTTCTTTTCTTTTATTTCCCTCTCTTTCCCCTATCCCTAGTTCATTATAGAACTTATTTTTTTTAATTCTTATTTTTTTAATTGGAAGTACCGTGAAATTCACTTACCTTCCCTACTGGTTCACAAATGCGTGTGCATCTTCTGTGCATGCACAAAGCCTTCTGCACATGTGCAGAGGCTGAAAATCATGGCAAAAAAAAAAAGGGGATGTCATGATGTCTGTGCGGGTGGGCAGAGTTTTGCGCAGTTGGCCCTACCAGATCGTGCAATGTGGATAGCTGAATTTCACCCCTGCGAGATGGTTTTTCACATCATTTTTCACACAGATGGAAAAAAAATACAGTATTTTTTAAGGTACTTCAGGCAGCCTAATATTGTATGCGTATCTATTCAACGAATTAACAGAGCAGAGGAAAAGTTACTGTCCAACTGAGACTTACTCTGATTAATCCAGAGAGTAAATCAACCAATCTATCATTACAGCTAACTTGAAAGTTCAGGTAGTGGCAGCAAGCTCCAATTCCTTCCACAAATAAAGGCTGGGCCTCCTTTGAACTGAACAGCCTTCTTTGTTTTAGTCTTGCATGTAATTTGTTTCATGTTTTGCTGATCCTGGTTATAAACAAACTTCAGATAATAATGAAATTTGTCCCCTAACAGGTACTGTCTTCACAGTGTTCCATATTTACACAAATCATATTAATATTCAAAGAGAAAGTCTGGTGTGTGACAATATAACGAATATTCAGGTCCAGTATAATTTCTTACAGGATTTAATACAAAAACCATGATAAAAAGGCAATGTGAAAAGGCAGCTTCTGAGTCAAGATTTAGATGAATCCTGAGCTGGTGCTTCTTAAATCATAGGATTGCAAATTCTTGAAAATAACTAATATCATATATGTCTTGATATGTGTCACAGTACAAGTGGCCTTGCTATTAATGATAAGACTTGAAAATTGAAAATGTAGAAAGATTTGAAAATGTAGAAAGTAAAGGAAAAAGTAAAGGAAGGAAATCAAAACAGGAAAGATATACATTAAAGCTTTTTCTTTTTCTTCCTCCATCCCATTTTTTCCTGACTGTTGAAAGTTATATGTTAGAAGCCATTTTATCCATACATGTGCTAGAATAACTGATTTCTTAAGCTTGTCACTTCAGTTCTAAATCCTAGATCATAGTCCAATTAATTGCTGGAAGCTGGTTTTGAGAGAATATATGGTATATAAATATGACAAATCAATAAATATATTAAATTTACCCGAGCCTTACTATGCTTCTGCAAAATTCTCTATGGTGATCATCTGCCCTGTATACAATAAGCATTCTAATTTTTTGTATCTTTTACTCTAAATGCCATCATATTTTTAGATGCTATGATTCTGTATGACTATAATTTAAAAACTAATGCAATATGCCCTTCCCCACCACCATCTATTATGGGACCTTCAATGGAGTCTCCCTAAGAAACAGGTAACAAATGCTCAGAACTTTAAATTTCATCCCATATGATTTATAGTGGAATAAATTATAATCAGGACAACACTCAGAAGATCCAAATAATGTTGACTATGGCTGCTTAACTTCCTGAGCATTGAAATATTAACTATTTGTCTATTTGTCTGAACTACAATATCACTGACTGGCAAAAAAAATGTATAGCTTCATTGGATCCTCATATTTGCCAATCACTCTGGACTGGCTGTATTATATTTCTTATTTGTTTATTTATATCTCATCTTTATTAATTTTACAAATAACTCAAGGTAGAGAACATATCCAACAGATCTTCTTCCTATTTTCCCCACAACAACAACCTTCTAAGGTGGGTTGGTCTGATAGAGGGTGACTGTCCTGAGGTCATCCAACTGACTTTCATCGCTAAGGCAGGACTTGAACTCATAGAGTCCTGCTTTCTAGCCTGGTGCCTTAACCACTAGACCAAACCAGAAGTCACAATTTGAGGGGTGTTTTCCCACAAGAAACCCACTTCTATGAAATTCAGAATTCCAGCTAGTGAAATTGTTTAGGAAGTGGCTACTGTGCAATTATTTTTCCAGTCATATGTGAAGAATGTAGTCATACTGCAATAAATGAAACAAGAGGTGAACTCAGGCATGAGTGACTGTGAACCCTGTGAACGACTTCAAAGGTATCTCCATATAATTCAAAGCTATCCCAATCGAATGTGCAGTGTAGTAATCTAAATGAATGGCAACTAAGATTATGACAGGATTTTACAAATGCTTTCAAAAAATCTAAATGGTTATTTATGCAATGATGCTTGTGGATTGGACAGTTATCTGACCACAGAAAAGGACTGATGGCAGTATCCTTCATCTTCAGATCATGTTTTGTCTGTTCTGAGGTAAAGCCCAGTCTAATGTCTGACCGCTTATCTGTCTCACTTCTATGATAATCTCATTCCCAAGATCAACTGAGACACACATGGAATCTTGAACTCATCTGGGTCTAACAACCCCAGAAAATTAGCTTGGGCAACTCCAAAACATTTCCTACTGCGAGATACAGAAACTAAAGAAAGGCTGCTGCAGTAGCCACCCTATCTTATCCCTACGTTCTAATTTAAGAGTCAATGCTCAGACTCAGTTATTTCCTGCCTCTGGCTTTCCCTCAGATTTAGCATCATTTTCTATTCTCCATGTGGCTACCTTTGACCATCCTATCACAAACTCTTTAACTCTCTATTTCAGACTGAACCACCTCTCCCCTCCAAAAGCATGAAATGAAAAGAAAATCACACTGAAATTATTCAAAATAATGGTCAATACTATAAGACCAAATGCAAATAATAACTCCTAAGAAAGCCCACATCATATGTATCGTGAAGACAATTTTTTTAGAATGTAGCAGGCTAAGTTAAACAAGTGAAAATCAAGGAAGAAATTATACAGCTTGAAGTAAAGATAAAGGTTTCCCTCGCACATACAGTATGTGCTAGTTGTTCCTGACTCTAGGGGGCGATGCTCATCTTCATTTCAAAGCCAAAGAGCCAGCACTGTCAGAAGACGTCTCTGTATTCATGTGGTCAGCATGATTAAACACCAAAGGAGCATGGAACATTGTTACCTTCCCATCAAAGGTGGTCCCTATTTTTCTATTTGCATTTTTTATGTGCTTTCAAACTGCTGGGTTGGCAGAAGCTGGGACAAGTAACGGGAGCTTACGTGGCTTACGTGGATTTGAACTGCTGAACTGCTGACCTTTTGATCGACAAGCTCAGTGTCAGAGCCACTGAGCCACCACATTCCTTGACACGGTGGCTCAGTGACACAGCTTGAAGAGAGGTAGACACAGCTTGAGTTAGACATGGTGACACAGCTTGAGGAGAGGTAGACAAATGATTTAGAGAACTATTTTCATTGAATGGATTGTTTCATCAATTAAGTGGTTTGAACTATAACCTGGTCAACCAGTTAAAACCTCTTTACCCATATTATCTACACAGAAAAACACAAAGGCAATACATTTGAAAATATGAGTGAAAATTCATCTTGGTCTTTGAACTGAATGTCGCCTAGAAGGAATGTATTGAAAACACATGGATTGGAGAGTTGGACAGCTTGAGAATGCACTCCCCACCCCCTGAAAAAGTGCACAATAAAAAAGGATAAGCATTGTGAAAGGATTGGAAAACATTGCCTGAAAAACAAGGAATAGTTACCAAAGAAAAAATGACCCTTTGGAATTACAGAAAAGCATGGAAATAAGACACATAAATTAGAAGAAGGAAGAGTGTATAGATTACTTCTGGGGTTGGGCAGAAATTAGTTTGGAAAACCCAACATTTCTACATCACTGTATATGTGTAATACAGGGCTGGTTCATACCTGCCCAATTGTGACTTGATGACTGCTGTTTCACAGACTAAACATTGTAGATCTTTAAACCACAGCATCATATATCAAATATCATGTATTTTTTTTCTGGAGACATTTTAAGCAGTGAACAGAGTCACAGTGTAGTTTTAAGATGTTAAAGAACGCACTTACATATGCAGATTATCCTATATGGTTTTAATAAATCGAGCCCATTTAGATTTGAATAATATCCAATAGGAAATAGACAATTGGCTGTAATTCCTTTACAAAAAATAAATAAATAAAACTCAGCTAGTTAAACAATACTATCTGAAATAGCACCCTAGTACTATTCAGTGCACTCTCATTCATTGCTTTGTGTCATATTCCAGCCAACCTGTTTTAGATTTGCATCAGTGTTTATAGTATAAGTAATCACATCACAGAGATACAATGCATGCTTGGTGTTGTCCCCCGCCCCCCCAACATTTGGTTTGATGTGTTTTCCAATTTCTAGTCCTGGCACATCAAACTCCAAATAACAAAAAGTAGCCTAGCCTTGAGAAAAGGAAATGCATTCATGATGTAATCAGCAAAGCTGATATGTTTAGTTCTCTGTCATGGCCTACGTTCAATGCTTCTTTAATCTTATTTTCATTCTTAAACTCAGCAAACACTAATAAAGACAAGGAAAGAATTTGAACCAAAGAAAGAAAAAAGAACTAAATTTGTGCTTGCATGTTTTAAAGAGTGGCAGGAAGTTCTTCCTTGATTTATTTTAAAACATCTTAAAGAGTGCATTTATCTAGATATTAATATTTGATAAAGCATTTTCTAAAGTTAGAGAAATGGAGCAATTGCTCTGCCAGCTGGCCTGGGATCATAATGGGGGAGTGCCCTGCTAAAGGTGATTGAAGGATTAATAGCAGATTCCAACTCACTCCCCTGCACACTGTTCCTTCCCTCCCCATCTTTTTACCTTAACTTATAATGGTATTGCTATATATATTCATATTGTTTATTGCTTTTAACTTTGTAAGCTGCACAGAGTCACCTTGTGATGAAATAGGTGGCAAATAAATTTAGTAATAAACAAACAAAAAAATATGTAAATAATAGCAATAGCAGTTGCACTTTGACTTATATACCGCTTCATACAGAGGTGGGTTGCAGCAGGTTCTGACCAGTTCTTTAGAACCGGTAGCAGAAATTTTGAATAGTTTGGAGAACCGGTAGTAAAAATTCTGACTGGCCCTGCCCCCATCTATTCTTTGCCTCCCAAGTCCCAGCTGATCGGGATGAAATGGGGATTTTGCAGTAACCTTCCCCTGGAATGGGGTGGGAATGGAGATTTTACAGTACTCTTCCCCTGCCTCGCCCACCAAGCCATGCCATGCCCACCAAGCCACACCCACAGAACCGGTAGTAAAAAATTTTGAAACCCACCACTGGTTTTATAGTGCTTTACAGCCCTTTCTAAGCAGTTTACAGAGTCAGCATATTTTTCCCAACAATCTGGGTCTTCATTTTACCAACCTCAGAAGAATGGAAAACTAAGTCAACCTTGGTGAGATTCGATCTGCCAAACTGCTGGCAGCTGGTGATCAGCAGAAGTAGCCTGCAGTACTGCACTCTAATACTGTGCCACCGCGGCTCATAAATAAGTAAGTAATGAAGTAAATAAAAAAATAATAAGCAAACAAAAATATAAATATTGCCCTGGATCTTATTTAAGGAGAACAGTTTATCTACGTCTTACTATTGAAAAAAGCATAAGGATTATTTCATTTTGAATATAAAAGAGTTTATAAATAAAAGAAAAGCTATTTCAGGTTTCCTGTATGCATCTGATTATTGGATTACTGACTTTTATAGATAAAAACCAATGAAGAAAAAAAATCAAGATGTAGAGGGTTTTAATTTAGGATGAAGATAATAATCAACACATACCAAACCATAAAAAGTGACTGTACAACAGTCAAATATTTAGTAAAAAAACCAAATTAATGGCTAACAGTAATTAAAATGAACTAAAAATGAAGGAAAAAAATGATCTATTGTAATATTAATATGGAACTACATATAGACCAATATAGTTAAATATAGACCACTTTGAGATATATTTCAAACCAATTGGTATCTCCATATGGTGCTTGCACACATTGGCTCCTTGATTTGTGTAAAGCAACTGCATGAACATGACTAAATGTATTGGCATTCCCAGATCTTTGTCATGATCTGTGGAACTTGCCTCATCAGAAAGTAAACTAAGTATGAATGAAAATAAATCAGATGTACATGATCCACTAAACCAGTATGACTGAGAAGTTATTTGAATGTGTAGAAAAACTGATACCAATAATAAACTATTAATGATTTCTACCAACTCTATTATTTCTAATACTGCATATCTGGTAGGCATTCATGGTGCTTTAGGGTTATATTAGCATTGCATTATTTTTATGAGATTAAAATGATGTGGGCCTTTCTTGGAAGTCGCTCATTGCATTTAGTCTTGTGGGATCGACCATTATTTTGACTAATTTCAATATGGATATCCACTGCAAAATGTCCTGAAAGTTCCTGTTGGATTATGTTCTAGATATTTTGAAATAATAATAGTAATTTAATTTGCTATGTTTCCAAATACTTTAGACTCACAGTGGTTTAAACCATACAGAAACACAATAAAATGTTCACAATAAAAAATAACCCTAATCCCTATAGTAACACAAGACAATGCAATTTTAAAAACAGAACCAAACATAGCTATTATAATACACAATAACAAATAACTATTAATAAGATCCAGTTACAAATGATGCACAATCTTTCCCAGGAGACTTAGTGGAATGTTCACGATCTTCCAGGAGGTCATCACCGGGAGAAGGGAGGGAGGGGGCTGCCTATTACACTTGTTGACTTAAAACTATAGATTTCACAAGAAAAAATAGATTATGTTGAAAATATATTTTAGCAAAACTAAGTTCATTCATTTCCCATATCCCAGTATTCACAGGGAGTTTGTTTTAACTGGAAGACTTTTACTACATATTGCTCTAATTTTACTTTTTAAAAGCTTGCAACAATAACAAAAACCTCTCTTGGAAATATTTAGGAAAGAACTATGGCAGCAGATAACAACAAACAATAGAATCATTTTAATGTGCTGCAAGGAAGAGGAACTAATGTCAAAACTGATTATGTTCTTTTATGGAAGACTAAAATTAACAAATATTGTAACATCCTTTGGTAAAGCTAGGAATATATATGGAAACAGAAAAGTATATAGCTACACATTAAGCCAAAGGCTGAGGAATTTTTAACTTAAAAATGGTATGTGCTAGCCTGAAAAGAGAGCAAAACAGAATCCTAATCAGCATTGACGATCAAGTTAACAATGTTCCAATTAATTCTAGTGGAGTAGATGTTTTATCAGACACTTATCCCTCGTTTAGAACTGTTGGAAACAGATGTATGACAAATTCAAACCAGGTTTGTTTTGATCTCAACAATGACCAAGATACTTTTCAAGTCGCATGCAGATGGCTACATGTGGCTCCCATTGACTTCAATGGTTGCTATGCGTGCACATCCAAGGACACAACTTTTGACCAATTTTAGTGACCAGGAGGGATTTGATTCAGGTTTCACATCATATTAAATACAGGCATGTTGTTTTTAACTCTTCTTTTTTAAAGTGGACTCAAAAAGGGCTTTAATGATTTAACTGCAAGCTATGTAAACACAGTATTCCACTACAAAAGAACATCAAGGTCAAGTTTAATAGGAGTGTAAATAGCTGTGTGGTTTACTGACAAAGCGTTGAGTAAAAAAAAAGACAAGCACTTATATGAGTAAGTAACATGCTTTATAAATTCAATTCTACCATAGAGATAACTTTTGAAACTAATGCAGAGCAATTCTCAGATTTAGTCTTTGTGAATCCCAGATCTGTAGCAACACACCAAATGTTGATTCAGATATACCAGTCTTAGCTTCCTTTTCCACTTTGTCTCTTCCTCACATTAAGCTAGACAGAGCTATTTTTTCTAATATATCTGGAAAGGTTGTGGCACAAAACCACCTAAAGATGCCAATTCAATAAATAATACTGGGGAAGAAAGAAAGAAGCAAGATGTTCTTTTAATAGTCTGTCCAGGCTCATCTACAATTTAAGCAGTGGAGTCTGCATTGCATCAAGGCTGGACTTTTTAGTGCACTGTAAACTATTTTTGATAGTTATGACTAATGTGCAATAATACCATTGATGTATCCTTTACTCTTCAGTTTCCAGTTTGGCAGCATTATTTTTGTACAGTCAGTATTCAGTAGAGAACCAGTGAATGAGATTTGCTGTGTGGCCCAGCTGCAAATCAAATGTTACAGAAAAAGTAAGGGGCTTGGAGATTTGCATTACATTGCATTATTTTTTGCAGTGATATTCAAGAGATAACAGAACCAAGCATATTTTCTCAGCTGCTGTAAATGCTGACAATTACCTGCTTTTGTTGTCCTAAAAGACCACATTTGCTCATTTATAGTCTCAAGAATTGGCCAAGCTAAAGCCAAGACTTCTCCTACAGAGTGGTTGGAAAAAAGTATGTAATGATTTGTATGCTTTTAACAAAAGACATGATATATATTTCAAGTAGATATTTGTTTTGCATGGGAAGGGGAGGAGGAGGAGGAGGAGGAGGAGGATACAGAAATAAAATATCAGTAAATGGACAAAGGTATTATTGAGACTATATCATTAGTGTTCAGTATATCATTGATACCCCTTCATAGATTACTGCCTTGTCATGACGAAGGGGCTTGCGTAGCTCAATGAAACTATGAGCTATGCTGTGCAGGGACACCCAAGACAGACAGATCATAGCAGAGAGTTCTGACAAAACATGTCCACTGGAGAAGGAAATAGCAACCCACTCTAGTATCTTTGCTATGAAAACCCTATGGACAGTACCAAAAAGAAAAAAGATATGACGCCATAAGATGAGCCCCTCAGGTTGGAAGGTGTCCCATATGCTACTGGGGAAGGGCAGAGGGCTAGTAGTAGTAGTGCCAGAAAGAGTAAAGTGACTGAACCAAAGTCAAAAGGACACTCAGCTATGGATGCATCTGGTGGTGAAAGGAAAGTCTGATACTGTTAATATTTTTTCTCCAAAGGAACCTGGAATGTAAGATCCATGAATCAAGGCAAGCTAGACATGGTCAAACAAGAGATGACAAGACTGAACATCAACATCTTAAGAATCAGTGAACTAAGATGGACAGGAAAGGGTCAGGGGTGGGTTCTACTTACCTTTACTACTAATTCACAGTGGGGCCGTGTATTGATGACATTGGGGTCGGTGGGCGGAGCCTCCCACCAGTTTTACTACCGGTTCTATAGAACTGGTGTGAACAGGGGGAAATCCACCACTGGAATGGGTGAATTTAATTCAGATGATCATCAGGTATATTACTGTGGGCAAGAATCCCTCAGAAGAAATGGAGTAGCCTTCATAATCAATAATAGAGTAGGAAAAGCAATACTGGGATACAATCCCAAAATGACAGAATAATCTCTGTTCTAACCCAATGCAAACCATTCAATATCACAGTAATCCAAGTCTATGCCCCAACCACTGGTGCTGAAGAGGATGAAATTGACTGGTTCTATAAGGCCCTACAGCACCTTATATAATTAACATCAAAAAATGATGCCTTTATCATCATGGGGGATGGGAATGCTAAAGTAGGAAGCCAAAAAATAACTGGAATAACAGGTAAATTTGGCCTTTGAATACAAAATGAAGCAGGGCACAGGCTGATATAATTCTGTCAAAATAATACAATAGTCATAACAAACAGTCTTTCCCATGTATAGAGTGACGACTCTACACATGGACATCACCAGATGGTCAACACAGAAATCAGATTGACTATGTGCTCTGCAGCCAAAGATGGAGACGCTCTATACAGTCAGTAAAAACAAGACCAGAAGCTGACTGTGGCTCAGATCATGAACTTCTCACTGCAAAATTTAGATTTAATTTGAAGAAATTCAGAAAAGCACTATGCCACTCAGGTATGAATTAAATCATATCCCTGTCACCCAGTAGAGGTGACAAATAGATTTAAGGAATGATAGACAGAGTGCCTGAAGAACTATGCGTGAAGGTTCGCAACATTGTACAAGAGGTAGCAACTAAAACCATCCCAAAGAAAAAGAAAAGCAAGAAAGCAAAATGGTTGTCTGAGGAAGCTTTGCAAGAAGGGAACCGAAAGGCAAGGGAGAAAGAGAAAGATACACCCAGTTGAATGCAGAATTCCAGACAATAGCTAGAAGAGATAAGAATGCATTCTTAAATGAACAGTGCAACGAAATAGAAGAAAACAATAGAATAGGGAGGACCAGAGATCTCTTCAAGAAAATTGGATATATAAAGGGAACATTTCATGCAAAGATGGTCATGATAAAGGCCAAATTGGCAGGGACCTAACAGAGGCAGAAGAGGTGACAAAATTACACAGGAGAACTATAGAAGAATGAACTTAACATCTCTGATAACCATGATGGGATGATCACTGAGTTCAATCCTAGAATGTGAAGGCAAATGGGCCTTAGGAAGTCTGAGCAACAGCAAAGCTAGTGGAGAAGACAGTATTCCAGCTGAGCTATTAAAAATCTTAAAAGACGATGCAGTAAAAGTGCTACACTCAATTTGCCAGCAAATTTGGAAAACTCAACAGTGGCGAAAGGATTGGAAAAGGTCAGTTTACATTCCAATTCCAAAGAATTGGAATGGCAAAGCCAAAGAATGTTCAAACTATCACACTATTGCACTCATTTCACACACTAGTAAGGTTATGCTTAAAATCCTAAAAATTAGGCTCCAGCAGTATGTGGATCGAGAACTACCAAAAGTACAGGCAGGATTTTGAAGAGGCAGAGGAACTAGAGATCAAATTGCCAACATACGCTGGATCATGGAGAAAGCTATGGAGTTCCAGAAAGATATCTACTTCTGCTTCATTGACTATGCTAAAGCCTTTGATTGTGTGGATCACAACAAATTGTGGCAAGTTCTTAAAGTGACGGGAATACCAGACCATCTTATTTGTCTCTTGACAAACCTATATGCGGGTCAAGAAGCAACAATGAGAACAGGACACGGAACCATTGATTGGTTCAAAATTAGGAAAGGAGTCCAGCATGGCTGTATTCTGTCGTCCTGCCTATTTAACTTATATGCAGAGGGTCACTGCATTTTTGTATTTACCAGCTGAGCTCTTATTTCTGGACTTTCAGACGTACTGTAGCTTGCCAAGTTCTTATCAGAAGCTACTGCGCAAGTCTACATTTCTTCTTCTTCTCTAAAACTTTTCTTTATTCTCCAGCCAAGAGAGGCCAGGCTGGGATCGTTTCCAAAATATAACTAATTTAGATAGTGAGATGTTTTTATTTCTTTACAATAAATATGAGTTTAATTAGAAAATTCATTTCGGTTTATTTTCTTGCAAAGTATACACAAGGAAGAAGCCACGATTCTCAATTAGGGCAATTACCCCAGGCAAGGTTAACGGGGCTGAATGCTGCTCTGACATTTTTCTCACATTATGAGAAAAGTGGGGCTAGATGAATCAGAAGTTGGAATTAAGATTGCCAGGAGAAATATCAACAACCTCAGATTTTTTAAAATTTGATTTATATGCTGCCCTTCTCCGAGACTCAGGATGGTTTATAATGCATTAAGCAATAGCCTTCATACTTTTTGTATATTTTACAAAGTCAGCTTATTGCCCCCACAAACTGGGTCCTCAATTTACCTACCTTAGAAAGGATGGAAGGTTGAGTCAACCTTGAGCCTGGTGAGATTCGAACTTACTAATTGCAGATGGCTGGAGTTAAATTATAATGCATTAGTCTGCTGAGCTATCCAGGCTCCAGATGATACCACTTTAATGGCAGAAACTGAAGAGGAACTAAAGAGCCTCTTGATGCAGGTGAAGAAGGAGAGTGCAAAAGTTGGCTTGAAACTCAACATTAAGAAAACTAAGATCATGACATCCGACCCTCTAAATTCCTAGCAAATAGATGGGGAAGAAATGGAGATAGTGACAGATTTTATTTTCCTGGACTCCAAGATTACTGCAGATGGGGACTGCAGCCAAGAAATTAAAATATGCTTGGTCCTAGGGAAGAAAGCTATGGCAAATCTAGACAGCATACTAAAAAGCAGAGACATCACCCTGCCAACAAAAGTGCGTATAGTCAAGGCTATGGTTTTCCCAGTTGCAATATATGACTGTAAAAGTTGGACCATAAGAAAGACTGAGTGCCAAAGAATTGAGGCCTTTGAACTATGGTGCTGGAGAAGACTCCTGCGAATCCCTTGGACTGCAAGGCGAACAAACATGTCAGTCTTAGAGGAGATCAACCCTGACTGCTCTTTAGAAGGCCAGGTCCTGAAAATGAAACTCAAATATTTTGGCTACCTAATGAGAAGGAAGGACTCACTGGAGAAGAGCTTAATGCTGGAAAAGATTGGGTACAAAAGAAGAAAGGGACAACAGAGAATAAGGTGGCTGGATGGAATCACTGAAACAGTAGGCATGAGCTTAAATGGACTCCAGAGGATGATAGAGGACAGGAAGGCCTGGAGCAACGTTGTCCATGGAGTCATGATGGGTTGAACACAACTTCACAACTAACATCAACAACAATATCATTGATAAGGCATTAACATAAACAGTACATTAAATTACTGTAATAGTGTTAGAAGAGATTTCAGTCTCTGAGTTAAATGCCAAAATATCCATCATTTGTTATTTAAAAATACAAGAAAAAAGAAAATTACTAAAAGCATTATAGATAAATATTGGTTTATAACTTCTTTGTTGTATTCCAACTAATGTAGAATGTTTAAGGCATTTAAAATGTCCGTATGTTTCTAATTTCAATTCTTTAGTTATTCTTTTCCTTAAAAACTACAATACTTATATTTGCCTTATAGCATATGGTAATATCTGGAAGCCATTCTTGCTTAAATTTGGTTAAATGCTTGTTGTGCATATATGCTATTAATTTTGCCATTGCTCATATTCTCCAGGCTAAGGTTCCCACATTGAAATTTTTTAATGTATTTCTTTTTCAGTGTTGTGTTAAATTTATCCTCGTGGCTATAAACAGGGAGTCCTCATTTAATTGCTACAATTGGGATGAGCAACTTGGTTTCAATAAAGCAGTCACTAAGTGAAATCCAGTGGTACTTTGGTATTCAGTTGCTTTGAAATTCATTGCATTTGTTATGCAACACATTTTGATGTGAAAATGTTGTCCTGATATTCATCAATTGTTTGATATTTAATACATATGCTAGAATGTATCAGTGTTGGCTACCTTGTGACTCACTACATTATTCCTTTTATGGGAAAAATTGTTTATTATTCATTGTTTTTTACTCATCTCACCTACTGAAACCAAATAATGATGAATACTGAGGTACCCTTGTAATGACTGTGCTTATCATCTTATGTCACAACTTGGTTCACAAACCTGGAACTCTGTAGCAGTTACATTTTCAACTGTATCAGTCACTGTATGAGGCATTTGCTAAATGAGGACTTCCTGTATTTCTTTCCAGTATTTTGAAGGTTGTTTTTTTTAATGTCTATCACATACGATAAACTGGTCCTTCTTTCTCAAGACATTTCCAGCATTTATTACTATATCATTTGTCTATCTTGGCAATTATTAATGGAGTTGTATGCTAGCTATAAAACATTTTATGCTAACTTTCTCTTATATTATAACTTGGAGTAAATTATATAATTTGTTCCATAATTCTTCCTATTGTTGTGTTGTGATCGTTATTTTAAAATTTTTGAATTCATTTTTGTCATGCACATTTTTATTTGTCCTGTTTTCTGTATGAACACTTCAAGTTTTGTAATTTTTTTTTAAGAAGTCCTCCTTCATTTTTAAGGTCAGGTTTTATTCTTCTGTCAATTTATACAAACATCAATTATGGTATGTTCCAGCCCTTGGTCTGTTTGTTAGTTGACTGTATCTGTATATGTAATTGCACTTTACTTACTGTGGTTATCTCCAACATGAAAAACATTTAAAGGAGGCTAGTGGTGAAATTGTTGAACTTACACTATCTTTCTCATTGGGTTCCATACTTTTTTCATACTTTTACTTTGTCTTACAATATGTCTTTTAAATTTTTTGTCTTCTTTGGTTTCTCTATACCAGTGATGGCTAACCTTTTTGCCATCACATGCCAGGAGGGAGGGGCAGGGGAGGGTCGCATGTGTGTGCCCACACCAATAATTCTATGTGCCCTGCCCTGCGCATGCACACACAACCCCTCTCCTCCCGCTCCTGGCCTGGTAGGCCCGTTTTTCTTTCTTACCTGGTTCCAGATCCTCTCTATTTATCTGGGAAGGACGATAATAGCCTTTCTCATTCCCTCAGAGGCCCTCCAAAGGCCTGAAACAGCCCTTTTCCTAACTCCTGGTGGGACAGGAAGTGATGTTTTTTGCTGTCTCCAGCCTCCAAAGCTTCCTTAGAGAAAATGTCATTCCTGTCCCACCGGGAGTTGGGAAATGGGCCATTTCAGGCCTTTGGAGGGCTTCCAAGAGAGTAGCATCTTGCTCTCCGCAGATGCATAGAGAGGATCTGGAGCCAGGTAAGAGAGAAAAATGGGCCTTCCCCATGCACCCCCCCCTCCGGCTGTCCGGAGGCAGAAAACAGCCTGTTTCCCTGTTTCTGCTGGGCCCGGAAGGCGTGCATGCATGCACATCAGAGCTGAGCTGGCGTGCCCACTGATATGGCTACGCATGCCACCTGTGGCACGCATGCCATAGGTTCACCATCACGACTCTATACTATAATTACCTATGAAGTCATTAATGAGGCTGACTCCTTCCAATATTGATATTCCGTTGTTTGGGCATTTATCAATTCTATTAGCCATAACAAAGAGTTTTCTTTGTAATATAACTTGAAATTTGAAACAGTGAGATACCCTTTATCTTTTGAGTCTTGTACATTTGGAATTTAATTCGAGGTTTTTTTCCATTCCATATATGATGATTTTTGCCATCATTGTAATTTTTTTTTCAGAAGTCAGAATTGGTGCCATTTGAAACAAATAATTTATCTTGAGTAATGCATTCATCACAACAAATCCTAACCAAGGAAATTTTTATACAGTTCAAGAACTCCTTTAATTTATTTCTATAGTTTGACAGGGGCATATTGGCTCAGTGGTTAAAGACACTGAGTTTGTCAATTGGAAACTGACAGCCTGAGTTCAAGATTCAAGTGCTGCACCACAGCGTGATCCTTGTCCCAGCTTCTGCCCACCTAGCAATTTGAAAGCAAATGTGAGTTAGACGAATAGGTACCACTTTGATGGGAAGGTAACAGCATTCTGTGCATCTCATACATGACCATGGAAAGGATCTTTGGACAGTGGCTGGCTTCCTCAGCTAAGAAATGGAAAATGAGCACTAGCCCCTAGAGCAGTGTTGGCAAATCTGTTCAGCATCAAGTGCTGAAACGGGAGCATCTGTGCGCATGCTGGAAACTGGAAAAGCAGCTCTCTGGCACGCACGCAGGGAGCGCCAGAAACTGGAAAAGTAGTTCCCCAGCATGCATATGCATGCCGGGAAGCTAAGCTTCCAGTTTCCAGCATGCATGTGTGTATGTGTGCCTGTTATCTGGTCTCCTGGTTTCTGATGCGCATGCACATGTGAAGACCAGCTGGCTGGTGCATGTGTGCCAGGAAGCTGCTCTTCCGGTTACCGGCGTTCCCGCATTCACGAAGACTGCACCTGAAGAGCAATGGGCGATGGCTGGCGTGCTCAGAGAGATGGCTCTGCATGCCACTTCCAACACATGCATGCCATAGGTTCGCCATCACGGCCTAGAGTCAGACAACTGGACAGGAGAAACCTTTACCTTTACAGTTTAACATTATTGTTTTGATATATATTTAAAACATTGCTTCTCAAATGCAAACCCAGATATTTCACTGAATCTAATCTGGTTATAATTATTTCTGGTTTTTTGAATATTGATTTTATATCTGGAGAATTCTCCAAAGCCCTAGGGCTATTTTTATTATTTCGTATAGTTTTTTTGTGGTTTTTATTACTTATCCGTATAACACTTAAATTTATACTTTTCTGCATGGATTTGAGTTGGGGTTGGTTGAATCTTTTATACCAATATTTCTAGGACTTGTGATAAATAATAAGGGAGAGAATGGGCCTCCTTGCCTAGTGCCTTTAGTTATTTAAAAATCTGCAGCAAGTGCTCCATTGGTTGTATCTGTTTTTTTCATTGGTGTATGCATTTAGTTCAATATTTAAATTCTTCTTGAGATTTCTTTTTGTTCAATATTATAAGTAAAATGGTCACTGCAGTTTATCAATGGTCTTTTCTGTGTCTAGAAAGATCAATGCTGCCTTATATTGTTATTGTTGTTGTTAATATATTCTAGTTTATTGATTCAATACACTGATGTTGTTTTGTATGTTCTTCTTCAGTATATAACTTGTTTGGCCAATATGTTTTATATCTGAAATGCTTCTCTATGATGGTACGTGGGAATTAACATCAGCATCATCTATAGTCTATGCAATAGAAACTATCACCCAGCCCAAAAAGGAACAAAAAGACCAAAGCATCTCTCCACCAACAATCAGCACTTAGATCAGCCCAGATTAACCCCAAGGTTAATTCAAATTCAAGAGACATGGTGGTACAGTGGTTAAAATGCAGTACTGCAGGCTACTTCTGCTGATTGCTGGCTGCTTGCAATTTGGCAGTTTGAATCTCACCAGGCTCAAGGTTGATTCAGCCTTCCATCCTTCCGAGGTCTGTAAAATGAGGAGCCAGATTGTTGGGGGCAATATGCTAATTCTGTAAACTGCTTAGAGAGGACTGTGAAGCACTATGAAGCAGTGAATAAATCTAAATGTTATTGCTATTGCTAAGGTTAACATCAGATCAACAATCAAGTAAACAATACCTCAATCAAAGAAGCCAACAGCAAACAGCCCAATCAAAGAATCTCAAAGTCCATCCACACCAACACTGACAGGCAAGCCACTATAATATCAACTGACAGCAAACAGTACTCCTTACTAGCACTGATGATATTATCTAGTTTGGGTAATGAAACGTCTCCAAGAAAACTAGCAAGCTCAGAGAGCACCAAGGATCCCTCAGATTGTGGTTTTTCTCGATAATTTCCTGCTTTGTAAGGTATGTATGTATATATGTATGGTGTATCCCATGTTTGTAGCATTACTTTTGACTTCTTAATTTCATTGGTTGTAATTATTAATGATTCCAACAATTTCTCAAGTTCTTGTAATATTGTGCTATTAGCTCACCTGGACCTGATGCTTTCACAAGTCTGATTTATTGGACAGTTATAACTTTATTTAATATTTGTCCATATTGGTCATTAATTTTTTTTTTAGGACAGACTTTTCATTGTATGTATGCATGGTTGTTTCATCGATGTTAGTAACAGAATTTAGTTCCTTGAAAAAAGTTGCCAATTCTTATATAATTTCCAGTCTTGGGTGTATAACAGTTTAGTCCATTTCTTTATTTCTGAAATAGAATTTTTTCATTCTTTTCTATAATCTGATGGTCAAAATTTCCCATTTGTAAGGAATTGGCTAACTGTGATTTTTTTCCAAGCCTAGTTGCAGTGAAAACCAGGAAGGATAAAAATGTTTCAAACCATATCATGATATGATGGATTTTAGAGATATGTCTTCTATGGTAAGACAGTCTTTGATATAAATTCTGGTTTGGTGTGAATTCTGCAAAAAAACTTATTTTTATAGAGGGCAAAGCTAGTTTCGTTAATGCATTCATGTATTAATTTTTATATTTTGTAATGATTATTTTTAATATATTTATTTTATTCAATTTATTCACCCAGAGTTGTTTTTTTTGTGAGATCAGCTATATAAATTTGATAAATAAATACATCCATGTGGGCTTGCACTGTGTACACTTGTACTTGAGTATTTTCATTCTTTTTTTTAAAAAAATTAATTCTTATGCCGCCCTTCTTCGGAGACTCAGGGTGGCTTACAATGTGTTAAGCAATAGCCTTCATACTTTTGTATATACCTGCTTGGTAAGGCTTTCGCCCCCCCCCCCCCAGCGGTGTTCTTTTTTATACAAAGTCAGTTTATTGCCCACACAATCTGGGTCACATTTTACCTACCCTGCCTTGAAAGAATGGAAGGCTGAGTTAACCTTGAGCTTGGTAAAATTTGAATTTACAGTAACTGCAGGCAGCTGGTGTCACTTTAACACCACTTTAAGCTGCTGCGCCACCAAGGCTCTTATTAAATCTTATTATTCAATCCAAGCTGCTGATAGTGTATGTTCATAAACACTTAAAATTCTGTTCACATGTCATGCTAAACGTGTTGGGTGTCAGGGGCTTGAGTCAGTAATATGAACATGGTCTCCCTCCCTCCCTCTCTCCCTCCCTCCCTCTCTCTCTCTCTGTTTTCATATGTGCAACAAATGTGCTTTGAAGGAAACCATTTCTTCAAAGTATATATATAATCTGGAATTAAGTGTATCAATCCAAAGGGATCCAGTTATCAGTGCATTACAGCTAGTCATTTAACTCAGTGATACTTATGCAATATTCTTCTGAGTTTGGAGCCATCTTCTGTTTGTACTGAGAAAAGAATGCAACAGATTATATTTCAGATAAACTGTAAAGTTATAAGATCATATCATAATACTTTGTCACAAAAATAGATCTGCTTCCTGTTATGCTCTTTTGAGAATGTAGACACAGTAGAAACATTGATATAATAAAAGAATCATATAACCTCTTTAAGTCTGATTACTTTGTGATACTATAAAATGGAATTGTATATGTGTGATACTGCTGAGAACTGTTATTTTTAAAAGTGATATGAATCATATTAAATTGAACAGACCCATTAATCACATGTGTTCTTCTCAGCCAGGATCACTGGAGGATTTATTTCTATAAGGTTCATAAAAATAATTAGGAGGTATGCTTTGATTCTGCTAAACTTTTAAAGATATTCCATAACATTTTAATACAAGACAAAGTCTTAGCTATTATGACTGTATTATATTTATAGAAAATATGAAGTTATATAATGTCCTCTGGATTGCACCATGATCATGCATGATCTTTGTGACTTAAGTACAAATGCTATAATCATGAAACCTTAAAAAAGATTGAGTTTCATTGACAAATTTGTCACAAACCCATCATATTTGATACTTGAGATTTTAAATCAAAGGATGAATATAGAACAAGATTATTCATTTTGGTGCATAAAAGAAATCCCTTACAGACTTACAAGATCACAAAATTTACTCTGTTGTGTTAGCTTCAATCTTTTTCTGGTTAAAAATCTACATAAAACATTGTTAATGATGTATCTAGCAAGACAATTTTTTAAAAGTTGCATATAAAATGATACTTTTTTAAAAAACTGATAAATTATATTGGGAAAGTCATATTTTAAAATTCTGGACCAAAATCTTTACATAAATAGAATAGCACCAAAATGTACACTCTAGAACCGTGATGATGAACCTATGGCATGCATGCCACAGGTGGCACGTGGAGCCATATCTGTGGGCACGTGAGTGTTGCCCTAGCTCACCTCCAGTGCGCTTGCACGTGCCAATCAGCTGATTTTCGGGTCTTCTGAACCCCACCCGCCTCCGGAGGACTGGGGAAGGCTGTTTTCACCCTTTCCAGGCTCCAAGAAAGCCTCTGGAGCCTGGGGAGGGTGAAAAATGGGCCTATGGGGGGAGTGCTGGGGGGGTTGCACACACCCCATGCATGGGGGGAGAGTCAGGATGTATTGAACTATGGGTGGGCATGTATGCATGCGACCCCCCACGCTCCCCACGCTTTCGGCACGTGATGGCAAAAATGTTAGCCAACACTGCTCTAGAAGCATGATTCAAAAGACATTGGGAGATTTTTTAATAGAAAAGGGTGGTATCAGAGAAATTTGTTTTTAAAAAAATGTATTTCAGGAAAATTTATATTAAGATCTATGTACACTAAGGGAAGCTGTATTCATAAACTCTGTGTCATAGTGAAATTCAGGAAAAAAAGGTTTTTTTACAAAAATACTAAAATCCAATCTTTTTTTGTTTTGTAAAAAAATACATTCTGGAATAATTTTTTGTTTTGTAAAAAAATACATTCTGGAATAATACAGTAAAGTGTAAGTGTAAATTCCAGGAGGCAACAGAAGAAATCATTCCTATCATTTTCAATAATATTTCATGTACTGTCTTCCAGCTTGGTGAGTGATATTATCTATAAAAGTTTGGTCAGATGACCACAGAAATATGCTAATTGTTTCTTCTAGTCCATTCTTCCTAAAAGGCTCTGGGACACTGAATAGTGCAGCTGGCTGACATTTTATTTATCTTATTTCCAGAAGCAAAATATAAGTGGCGAGTGATTTTGCCTTGTTTCCTTTATTGACACAGAGCAAGATCAAACTTGGCCTCTACTATGTTTAGTCTTTTTCTCTTCATGTATTGTCTCAGCATTGCTCTAGGTTCTTCTTCACCCACTTCTTTCCCAAGGTTCCTCAAAAAGGATTCCTAAGCCCGGGAATCTTCCGTATTTAGCCCTGGATGGGGTTGCACTTTCATATTCAGGATAAGGTGCACAGTCTGGGAGTCCTCTTGGATTCACAACTTTTGCTCAAATGATGGCCTTAGCACAGCAGTGGGTCTAGGCACGGAACCTTGGCTGCCCCTCCTTCGCTCCCAGCCACCTGCTTCCACCCTTTACAGCCAGCTTTTCTCCTGTGCTGGCCCTCCCCCAGCCATTCTCCATGGCCAATGGGCCTCTGGCCCCAAATAGCTCCAATCCAATTGGGTGGCAGGCAGAAGCAATAGTGCTGTGGGGGCAGCTTGCAATTGGCGATAGAAGATCGCAGGAGCTGTGGGCGGGGGGGGGCAGCATGTGATGCAATATGTTTTTTTAAAAGTGTAAAAGCATTCTGCTGCTAGGGGCCTTGCAGATCTGTCACCAAGACTGGAGTGGAAGGGGAATGGTGGCGGGAATAGCAGCTGCCAGAACCACTGGAGTGGCAGACAGGCAAGAGTGTTGGGGGAGACCAGGAAGGTAGGGACAGGAGTCTCTAAGGGGCTTTGCAAAGATGGCTTGGCTCACAACTCAGTCAGTTCCAATGAAAGGATAGAGGAGAAGCAAGGCTGGCCTGGCTTCTGGTGTTGTGGGAGGATGTGGCAAGCAAATGGTGGTGGCATATGACTTCTGGCACTGCGGGATCTGTGTGTGCGTGTGTGTGTGTGTGTGTGTGTGCAGCAAGCGATCAGACGTTGGTTTCACAGATTGGGAGACGCCCAGTGGTGAAATCAAAAATGTGTTACTACCGATTCTCTGTGTGTGGCTTGGTGTGTGTGTGTGTGTGTGTGTCTAATGTGATTGGGTGGGCGTGGCATTTTTATTTTACTTTTAAAAGCATTTTTTCTACAACCTCTTTGGCCAAAAAAATGCTTTTAAAAGCCTCTGACAATCCCAGCTGAGCTGTGCAATCATCAGAAGCTTTTTTTAACTTTTAAAAGCATTTTTTCAGGTTGTAGAAAAATGCTTTTAAAAATTAAAAAAAAGCGTCTAATGATCGAAATTCCCACTACCGGTTCTCCAGAACTGGTCTGAAACCACCTCTGCTCCAGAGTGACATTGACATTTCAATGTTTATAGTTAAATAGTTAACATTGTAATAGTTTCAGATGTATGTCATATGCTCTAAACCCCATATCTGTTTTTTTATTATTATGATGATTATTATTTGCTTTGATATAACAAATATCTCACTTAGCAACAAAAAAAAATCGGGCTCAATTTTGGTCATAAGTCAAGGACCATGTAACTAATTTAACATCTGCAGTGATTCACTTAATAACTGTGGCAAGAAAGATCATAAAATAGGGCAAAACTCATTTAAAAAAATGTCTCACTTAGCAACAGAAGTTTTGAGCTCAATTGTGATTGTAAGTCAAGGATGCCGTACATATATAGCATAAAGAGAAATAGCTATTATGTTAGAAAATGTTTCTTCTAGTAGGAAAAGCAAGTTAAGACTGCAATCAGTTTGTATATTTTCATTATTGAAGATAAATTAATGTTGTTTAATGGAAACTATTTGGTTATTTTATAAACAGAAAAATAACTATCTGAAGGGAAAGAAAGCATATCCCTATTGTTAGTATTATTGATTTACCTACAGAAGATTGTATCTTGAAGACTTACTGGGACTAGAAAAAAATTAGTCAAAGTTCTCCTTTCTCTTCCTTCCTAGGGAGCAGAAACATATTTCTGCTAGTTAATGACTGCAATAAAGTTATTTTATTTTATTTTATATATTTCAGTAAGGTATTACCAGACATAGGTTACAGTCCAAAAGATGTTCTAATGACTTCTTAGCCATCCAATAGATGCAAAATAAGCACCAGAGTCCTATCCTTTAACTGTTTTTACTTTAAAAAAATATTTTAATAAACATTAAAGGGATGTTACCATGATGAAAAAAAATCCCACTGACTTTTATGTTAGCTTTGTTTCTTAAGTACATTCCTTGCATATGCCCCACATATATTCTTAAAAAATGAAAACAGTTGAAATCTGAAGCCCTATGTTTTGGGGTTTTTTTTGGAGACTTTGCCCTAAGAAATAATAAAAAATGCTATCACAGTTTAATAATTTTATAAAGTTCAATGCCCTTAAATACATTATTGTTACATTTTGTTAGCTTTAATATTTTTCTACTTGATATTCAAAAGTGTCACAACCAATTTATATAAAGAAATAGTGTCTAGAAGGCTAACCATCAATAAATTGTTTAGTAATTGCTACTAGATGTAGAATATGATCCAGTCACATTAAGCACCCTGATTTTCATGGGAATAATTTAAACACATGCTTAATGCTTCCTTTGAATAAATAAATTTGCACTTTGCCTGTACTATTCTTATGAAATATGAGTTACAAGTTAAAATTAAATACACTAAATGTTAACTAGTGTTGGGCTTCTCCTAGCACTGAAAATGGGAGAAAATAGTACACTTGTAGCAGTACCATTTGTCCATTAAATATTTCCTGATGAAAGCCAGAAAAATAAACATTAGAGCTCTGCTTAATCTGCTTCAAGAATCAAATCTTTGGAATTTTGTTTATGTGAAACCTTAAAAAGAAAAACAACTAGCCACCAGCTTCAGAAGACATGAAGGTTTAAAATGAATGGTTTTAATGAAAGTTAAAGTACCAAAACAATACTATTGTAATTATAAGCTTTAATAAAATTTCTATAAAACAAAAACAAGAATGACATAATGAAATAAAATAACAATGGAAAGTCAATGAAACATAACAAAACAATAACTAAAATGTTTAAAGACAAAAACCATTAAAAACCATAACTTCCCCATTCAAATATTCTATGTGGAACACACTCAATTTCATATCCACATTACTTTATCTCAGGCCAATAGGAAAGCAAGATCTTCAGGCTCTTCTGAAAGGCGGGCAATTCTGGGGAATGATGTTCCAGTGGTGGATGCTGCAGCAGAAATGAGTGTCCTCCTGGGTCACATCATGTTTGTGAATGGAACCTGTAACATACCCTTCCTGCCCGACCTGATGTAGATGTGATTGGGGAGAGGCAGTCCCTCAAATAACCCAGCTCCATGTAGAGCAGGGGTCTCCAACCTTGACAAAACTTTAAGCTTTGCTGGTTGAGGAATTCTGGGAGTTGAAGCCCACAAGTCTTCAAGTTGCCAAGGTTGGAAACCCCTGAGGTAGAGGACAAGATGACAATGTTCAAAGTGTGATAGAAGCTTCACCTGATTTTTAATGTGTGACCATTTGATGCTTTATTATTGATGTTTTATTCCACATGTTATGCTTTGCTTTTAATAAACATTAAGAATGAACATTTGTTCTTCATTTAAAAATATTGTCTGGAAGACTCTTTAGCCCATATTAATAATGAATGTTAGAAATACTACTTTCTGTTTGAATAAGTTGTAATAATAAGTTAGTTATGTTGCAATTGTGTATGTCTTTCCACTAAATTTCATGGATTTTATGACATCATATTTGTATTTTTAAGTAGTGTTTTAGACTTTTAAGTTCTCCTTGTGTTTCTCATACTTGGCATATTAGTGTAAAAATATTCTGAGACTGTGAATCATATGCCTTTCTCTTTCACTGGATACTTTCCTGCCAGTCTTTACATCTGCTATCATGCTTCTTTTGTGCATTGTTATCATCTATTCAATTCTTGCCTTTTGCCACCCTTTTTATCTAGTTAAATGCTCTCCTGGAAAGCTTGGCAAGGAATATGCCTTTCCCAGTCTTTATGAAATGATACTTGTCTCTTGCCATGTAGGTCATGCAGTCTGTGGCTGAGGAAATCAAATCCTTCTCAGCAGCACTTCATAGCTAATTCAAATCTAGGATCCTGTTCTTCCTCATTCTATGAAGTTAACCGAAAGGATGGACAAAAATACTTTTTATTTTCCCAGTAACTCCCACCTTCTTGCCTTCTCACTTGCTTATTCACCTTATAATCATTTGAATTCTATTCAAAGTCTCATTTGGCAGTGTATTAATTCCCTTATGATCCAGTGTAGGTCATACTTGTTGGTGCTTTTGGAGAACAATTTGGCAACCTCTTCATTGTATCCTCAAAATAGACACCTGTAAGACAACATATCTTCAGTTACGTCAGATCAGATCTGCACCTGATAGATTCAGATTTTCTCAGCACGACATCAATGACTCCCATGTCATTTTCTTCAAAGTAGTTTTTGGGCTTCTTCAATCTATGGATACAAGTTCCTTCTGCTCTATTCTACGCAACTCTGGATGATCTGCTGGAACAAGAGCTTGATACTAGTTGCTAAGCAACTTTGTCACTGGCAGCCTCTTGGTTTTGAGTCATCTGCTTTTGCTTGTCTTTCTCTTCATATTCTCTGGTGTTCACTCTGTTCTTCCAAAGCACTTCCCCTGACCTATTCAGGAACTTTGCACTTTGCTTTTGTTGGCATGTTGTAACATAAAGGTAAAGGTTCCCCTCGCACATATGTGCTAGTCGTTCCCAATTCTAGGGGGTGGTGCTCATTTCTGTTTCAAAGCCGAAGAACCAGCACTGTCCAAAGACGTCTCCATGGTCATGTGGCTGGCATGACTAAATGCCAAAGGCACAACAAACGCTGTTACCTTCCCACCAAAGGTGGTCCCTATTTATCTACTTGCATTTTTTACGTGCTTTCAAATTGCTAGTTTGGCAGAAGCTGGGACAAGTAATGGGAGCTCATCCTGTTATGCAGCACTAGGGATTTGAACCTTTTCGATCTACAAGCTTAGCATCTTAGCCACTGAGCCACTGCATCCCTATCATGTTGTAACATAGAAACTCTTTAATTGGGCCTTTTCACCTTCTTCTATAAGGACACCAGCTTGTACTTCCAAGCGGCAGTTTGGTTCTTTTCAAGGAAAATCACCTTGGTTTCTTATATGTTTCCTAAAATTGTTTCATTTTCATCACCGGCAATCACAGTCAGAGGTAGTCGGCAGGAATCAGTAATGTAAAGAATCAGCAAACTCAGAAAACAGACAACAAGATCATGAAATAGCCAACAGTCTCCTTAATTCTTGCCCCATCTTTGCTCTTGTTGCTGTTACTTCTTCTCTACTGAACCCCCCTGCAAAATCCCCTTTGCTCACCCAGAAGAACAAGGCCACATTAAAATGCTTACTAATGATTAATATGCTCATCTGGAATTTAGGAAGGGTCACAAAACTGTCATCTTTGAAAATTTAAGGAGGGGAAGGAGGAGGTGGAGAAAGGATAGAATCATTGCTGGCATTTTCTATAGACACTGTATAAGTTCAATACAGATATAGTGGTGAGGAACGATCCTTTGTGCAAGTAACTTGAAGAAATCTAAAAACTAGGGTAATTGAAAGGAATTGAATGAGACATTTTTGATTTCTCTGGCTGGTTTTGATTTGATATATGACATCCATTGTTACTATTTGCCTATCATTGTTTTTGACTTATCTCCTCTATTAATTCTTTTTCTAATCTTCTTTCTGGGTCCTGAATATAGACACTTTTGATGTAAAACCACAGATTACTGGTTCATTTAGAGAACAATGATTAGAAAACTCCTTTTGCAGTGTCTAAACTGTGGTTTATTATTAACTTTGCTTTGTTTCCTTTTTCTCTGTCACCTTCTTCTTTCCCTTTGGTCTCAACCTAAATTATCAGAGCTTTGTTGAAGTGATAAATGGGACATTCTTTAGAGGGTATATTTGGAGTTGGTTACAAAGGAAATCATGTTCTATATGATTTATAAAGCTTTTTGCTGCAGGATAATTGAAGATTGAATAACTAGTGCCATCTGGTGGGCAAATTGGAGCAGCTGAGTAAACTAAAGAAACCTAAACTCAATACAAATCATACAGTTGCAGCCATTAGCTCTAGGATTCCTGATCTGGTGCCCACAAATTATGCTGGGATGAAAGATCCTCAAATATCCAAGGAACATGCCATTACTGGAGAGTACAAGTTGTACTAACCTAATTGGTTGTATGGAAATAAGAAGGGTGGAAAATGAATGGTTGTGGTTCCTTCAGCATAGAACAAATAAAGAATAGGGAGGAAATATTTCCCAAGAATGCCAGAGAATTCAAACAATACGTATATCCCATATGAAATATCCCAGAAGACACCTATTAAACCATATTCACATTGCTGCAAGAATAAGTCTATGGCTTGCGTATGTAGTTACCAGAACCTGAATTCAACTTGAGGGAATATACAACTTGCATATTTCATGCACACCACGGAAGGGACTATTGTCTTTAACAGTTGTTTCCGAAACAACAGTTCAAAATTTATGTTTTAAATCACTTTGCACTCATTCACAGACTTTTAATAAAATTATAGAATGTAAAATCTAATCCAACTTCCTGTCCAGTGCCATAATCCCATGACAAAAGCTGGTTGCTCAAAATTTTACTCAAGTATTGGATTTAAGCAGAAGGAGGAGTTGTGGCACATAATCAATTGTTAATCACATCAATCAATCAATCAACTAGAACTCATTTCTGCTTAGGTCAGATAGCATGACAACCTCTTATTCACATAAGAGATATTTCATGTTACTAGCTCTGCAATATTATAGGGAATCAACTTATTCATATGTCAAGATTTGATTGTGAATGGCATTTGAGTCCTGCCAAAGTTAATTGTTAAGATTGTGCTAATAATAAGCTTGTACATCTAGACTTTAGTCTGAAGGTGCTGTGCCCAGGAAGGTGAATCCCAGTTTGCAGGACCATTTTCAAGTGTGAGGAGTTGTAGCTTTTCTTTCATTGATGGAATCTCTTCTCCAACTGTTGGATAAGGATCCAGTTCATTTTTGCCAGGCTGGGAGAGTAAGAATCTAAGCAATGGAGGAATTGAAGAAGCACTTCTCTTATGAATGTCAGGCTTCTTCCAATGCAATTAACTATGATGTCTTACTTCTCATAAACTAGGTTTAATCATGTAAAGTGATGCATAAACACATACAGTATGTACTTACTAGATACACACAAATGTTGGATCAGGTCAGTGATCCTCCCCGTTTGGCCCGGTACAGCCAAGCTGGTAGTGGTGATGATATGACATCACTGAACCGGTTCTGCCACCCCCCCGCCTCCTGTCCCCACCCCCACCCCCCGTGTTAAAAGAAAACAATTGAGTAGACCAGTGCCTGCAAAAATAAATGGGTAGACTACTGCCTGCAAAAATACATGAGTAGATCAGTGCCTGCAAAATACATGAGTAGATCAGTGCCTGCAAAAATACATGAGTAGATCAGTGCCTGTAAAAATAAATGGGTAGACCGGTACAGCTCTGCAAGCAGTTAAAAGCCTGGTACACCAGTACCTCTGCTAAATCCCAAAGAATTGTCACGTGACCATCAAGCCACACCCACAAAATAAGCCAGGCCCACAGAACCAGTAGTAAAATATTTTAGAACCCATCCCTGGATCATTAAAAATAAATTTGGATGAAACCCCATCTTGAGCTTTCAAGTGATTCAGATTTGTGGAGCGTATGATGACTTGCTCTGCTGTTCCTCCCTCAATACTCAAATACTGCCATGTAGTATAAACTGTCAATCTGACCCAGAAAAGAAACTTCCAAGTGTAGTTTGTGCCAGGTTCCAAGTAATGCACCCATCACAAATCGAACTCCAAGGCAAGGTTTCCACAAAGAACAAGTTTATTTAGATACATCATTTGGCATGAACTGGTGAAAAGCCAGTACTGAAACTTCCTGCACTTTCCACCCCAATATAAGTAATAGTTTCTCAATTTTCCAAAACAATATGTCACACTGTCCAACTGGGATCACCGGTTGGTTGCTTGGCGACTTCTCTCCTCCTCCGCTGGCCAGCCTGCTATTGTACTTGACTCATCAGCTAGCTATGTTGTTTTGGCTGAAGACTCTATCCTTCTCGGCTTCCCCCTCTTCAGCTCCAAACTCTGTCAAACTGAATTCAGGTCAGAGTACCCAAGGATATAAACAATCCCACACCCCAATCAAATTCAGGCTTGACATTTTGATCATTTTTGTAGACTCAGTCTCTGGCAACGGAGTGAAAAATGAGAGGGCATTGTCCTTTCTAAAAATGACCTTTTGCACAGAGAAACACTTCTGCACGTACCTTCTTCATTTTGTGTTTACAGACAGTAATTTAAATATTGAGAAATTATTTATAACTGCTGTTCGCAGAGGAGTGACTGTATGTACATTATTGGAGCTAATAATGTACTGAGCTTCTCATGAGGTGGGAAGAGTTCAATTAAGATGTCTTTCAGCCTACACACAAATGTCCTAACCCTGAGGTCTGGGTCTCACCCATCTTTTTCAGAAATATGTAACTGAAAGTAATTAGACAATCTGTTCATGGCAGGGAAAAAAAATAAGAACATGTTTCCACAATGTACTTTCAGAGCAGGTGGTTTTATCTTACACATAAATAATCATTTCAGCATATACTTACAGATAATAGTTCTGGTAAAACTAGCTTATTCAGGTGTGGCATCTTGTTTTGTTTGTCACAACCTGCCATTTATTCACTCTTGCTAAATAATTACTTCATTGAAAATCAGATTACATATTCTTTAGATGACAGAAATAAAAGAGCCAGATAACCTACAGATAATCAGCTGTATTCCTCTCCAACTCCCCACAACCTTTCTAAAACTGCAATTATAATTACTTATCCTTTAAACAAAGACTCAGCATATATTTTTGATATCATGTTAAATATATATAAAAAAATTATAAATGTCTTTCCTTGGTTAAGTTATTCCACTTCTGAAAGTTACAATTATATTCTGCCTCACTTGTTTCTTCACAATTCACAGTTGAATTTGTTCAATTCAAAGGGTTTTCAGAATCATTTCATTATATAGCAATCTCTATTTAATCTGTGGATGTGTGAATTGCCGGTATGGAAAAATATAGATATTAGAAATATTGTCAGATGATATCAGCTCTGTTGTTTTTGATCTGTCATAGCTGTTAAATGTAGACAATTCCTTCCCTGTTAAAAAAGAGAACACCGAGGATTGGATAGTTGGATATAAGGAAAATTAAAATAGAAGAAAAAATATCTTTTAATTCCCATGGTCACCATTCTGGCCCTTCTTTTAAAAACTGTACATAGACTTGAAAAAGATATTAATCAATATTATTCTGTATGAACAAATAGGAGGATATACATAATCTTTCAAACAGAAAAACTTCTGTCATCTTTTCTTTTTGTCCACAGCATCCTGTGCCCACTTTTTCTTCAGTGGTTTTTTTTCATTGACACCAATAAATAACAGTATTATGATTATAGTGATTGTTTTTACAACCTTGAATAAAAAAATATTGATCCATCTGCTCATTTCAAGTACACCATGTGTAGCAAGCTGCTGTCCCCACTGGAAAGAATAAAATAACAATTAAGAAAAAGACCTAACTTGCTTGCACTAAACCTACAAAAAAGAAAGTTCAAAGGTAAAATTGTTGAGAAGCAACCAAGGAAAAGCACCCATCTTCCAGTGCATACATATACACCCTGATATCACAATTGTAGAATAATTTGCCTGTCAGTAAGGCAGAAGCTCAAGACATCTCTTTAGTTTTGGCAATCACTCATCTGTGGACACATTTCCCCATTGACACTTGCTAGTTTCTTACAAAAATGCTGCTATTTGTAATAGGATTAGAATGGATTGGATTTCTGAACAGTATATATTTTACCACTTTACTCATCTCCCTCAATTCTTCATAAATGGATGTGGCTTACTCAAGTTTTAGAGAAAAGAGATATTGAAGGTCAACTACTACTTCATACAAGGAACAACAAACATCTTGTTTGACACTCCTAAATCTGACAATAATTGGAGCTCATAAATAACACAGCAACATTTATCATGATGAAATTGCAGGCTATAATCAGATCAGATGAGAAAGCTCACACATATGGCACTATTTAGAGACCACCCAAACTATCCATATCAGTAATATACTGTAACTCCCAAAATTCTAAATTAATCTGGTTGAAGATTTTAATTGACGTTGCCATCATTTGACTACCGGTATTATGTATAATTGTTTCGACACCTCAGAAGGTTATTTGAAAGCTGTTTATAATACTTAGAATAATTCAGTAAATGACTGCAGCATTTTGGACATTCTGATTTAGAAAAAGGAGTTATATGAGAGATAAATTCTTGTACAGCATAGAAAATGTAGTCAGAATTAAAGGTTTTTGCCATTGTCACAATATTTGAGCTTGGTTATGCATTGAAGCAAAATGTTCTGAGATTCTAATCTGATAAAAAGGAACCATGATATATAAATAGATAGATAGACAGACAGACAGACAGACAGACAGACAGACAGACAGACAATACTTTTATTGTCATTTTTTACTGTGAGCATGCTGGCCTATACATATATATACATACATAAACACCTACACCCATACATAGTGGAAAGAGGAAACTTGAGAGTTCACAATGCTGATGCTATATAGAATAAAACTGTGACTGAATCTACTGTTCTGCTTTGGATACCATGAATCGTCCTCCCAGGAGTTAACAAGGAAAGTAGGTTGTGAAGAGGATGTGTTGTGTCCCAGACAATCCTGCAGACCCTGCTCGAGCATCACTTATGGTATATGCTATGTTCTGGATAGAAGGAAATGAACTGTCAATAATCTTTTCTGCTATCCTCACCACTCTCTGCACTGCCTTCTTGTCTGAAGCAATAATGCTTCCAAACCAGACAGTAATGCAATATGATAGGATGTTCTCGATTGTCCCTCTAATAGAAAATGTTGAGCAACCACGCTAGCATACTCATTAGCCTGCACACCCAGAAACTTGCTGCTAACCAACTTCATCTCCGTACTTTATTTTGTTTCATAGTTTTGTTCAGTCCAGTTTATTTTAGTTTATTTCAATTAAGCTTAGTTTAATTTAGTTTAGTTTAGCATGTGCATTTGCACTGGTATCCGATTTGTCCACTTCCTACTGGTACCTGGCTTTCTACGTATATTGCAGAATGGTAGGCTAGATGAGCCATCGGCCTGACCAGAGGACTTTTTGCTTTTGAAGACCAGGTCTGATGGCTTGGAGCTTTGATTCCAACAAATCTTGTAATCTTGTAAGAAAGGTTTCTTACAAATCTTGTAAGAAGGTGGATGTTTTGAGAGTTTATTACTATGGTTAAGTGGAGAATATTTGCTGTCATAATTAAATATAAAAAACCCATGCTCATTAATCCTATTTTGAGAAGGTTTTATATATATATATATATATATATATATATATATATATATATATATATATATATATAGCCTGAAGATGACGAATGAGACTTCGTCGAAACGTTGCCAAGACACTTCCAATTTTACGCGGGAGAAGACCTGAATAACCAAAGACCTACATACAAACACCCGCGAAAACCTCAGAAAACATATATGTGTGTGTGTATATATATATATATATAAAATCTATACAATGGATATAATTGGCTTTTTCAAATAGAATGTTTAACGCAGAAGTGACATAAACAACATTCTTACTGCCATGGTTTCTTTCTAGAAAGTCAAAGCACCTTTCAAAATACTTCTTAGGGAACAGTTTTAGGGAACAGCTCCAAAAGTTCATAGGCTTAGAAAATTTTGGTGTTAGTGATTGACTGTCAACTCCTAATTTTTATGCATTTTCTGAAAGCAAGAAGTCCCCCCCCTCATGAGATGAAAACGGGCCTTGATCCTGTTTCACAAAGTATCTGTATTCGTTGATTGAAATTACCAGTGCAAGAAAGAAAAGTGAGGAAAATCCTTTTAATATACTTTAACAATCAGACACTAATTGTTATCACACACATAATGACTGAAGGCTGTCAAACTGAAAAGCTCAAAGATTCAAATAGAATCTAATGATCTTTCCTCTGTTCCTTTGCATCGCACTGAGGTGCCTCTCTTTGTGATCCATTCTAAAGTTAACATTTCTTATCTCAAGATATATTAAGTTATGTACAGTGAAAATCCATGGATTGGGATAAGATGGCCATTTGGCTTCTGTTTCATGCTTGAAGAAAAATAGAAGCATTTTTTCCCCTTCAAGTAAAGGGAATTTTCTTGGAAAACTCCATGCAGTTGTCTTGAAAACAGTATAAAAATAATTTGCAATTGCTTTCTCCTGGAATATTTTTTCCAATTTCTTCATTTAATATGCAGCCTCAAAATTCACCTCCCTATAAGTGTAAATTTATTTGACCCTATTTAGCATCTGAGTTTTTCCAAGATAATCCAGCCAGTTTCAAACTCAGAGTACCTTAATTGCTGATTTTTTTTTTCATTTAAAATATCCTTATACTTCTGTTTTCATTCTCTTTGGGGCCGTATTTTATTTCCATATGCCACAATTTTTAAAGTGTATTATGGAAAGAGGCAATAAAAATTGAAAGCAGTCTATCAATATACTTCAAGATAGATTTTGTTCCCTGCCTTTTCATTCACTCTGTTTTATTGCTGACATTTCATTAGTTTTTTTTAAAAATGTCATTCTTGTAGTATTTTATCACTTGCTTCAAGAGCAGATAAAGGTATATAAATTAGATAAACAAGAGACTTTGTGCATACTATAGCAGCATATAATCTGATGCAACATTGCAAATGGGTTTTTTTTGTGTGTGTGCTAAATGTTTTGCCCATAATCTTTTTATAAGTGTGCCACCTATTGGCCATATAGAAATTTGTTTGTAAAACATACAGATGCCTAAGATACTAGTTTACTTTCTGAAACAACTTGTACCTGGGAAGAAATCCTCAGATATTTATTTTTTCCTAACAGTTGTAAGTGATTACACATTTTAGATATTTTATTTTGAGAATATTTCTCTGATGTGCTGAATTTTATATAGGAAAGTCAGGTAGATTCCAAATCAGGGGTGTCAAACACAAAGCCCACGATGTGGTCAGACCCAGCTTGCGGGGCCATCCTGGAAAATGTAAAGGGCTGGCCCGCGTTGCTTTGGTCCGGTCTACCCAATGCGAAGAGAAAACATCAGGCCAGTGTGGCTTCAGCCCGGTTTACCCAGTGCAAAGAGAAAACATGCCAACAGTTTGGGGAATGGTATCAAGGTGGCCACGCCCATCCAGTTGGCCACGCCCACACAGTTGGCCATGGGCTCCCAAGGTCAACCACAGCCTTGATGCAGCCCTCAATGAAATTGAGTTTGACACTCCTGCTCCAAATCAATCAATCAATCAATCAATCAATCAATTAGTCAGTCAGCCAAAAATCTCCCATCTACAGAAAATCCACATGTGTACAGACATTAATACACTCTTGGTTAGAATACAGCTGGAAGGGACCTTAGAGGTCTTCTAATCCCACCCTCTGCTTAAGCAAGAAACCCTATCCCATTTCAGACAAGTGGTTGTCCAATCTCTTCTTAAAAACCTCCAGTGATGAAGCACCCACAACAAAGCAAGCTTCTCTGTATGTTATTTTCATATATATAGTCAGAATGATGCTGTACTCTTGTAAAATAATTGAACTGAAATTTGTATATATTACCATCTCCAGTGGCAATTTAATTTTTTTATTATTATTATAATAATTTTTTTATTATTAAATAATATATTTTCAAAATATTATTAATATTTTGAAAAAATTGGAAAATGTACTCTGCAATACTCGGCAATTAATTTTACTGCAGATATGGTTTATATTTCCCAAGACTGATACATTATTATAAATCAATAATTCAATTCATGTCAGTTACCAATCTTACTTCTATAAAATATTAGAAAACTAACATGCATCTTTCTTTTGATCGATGATACTTTGGACTGTGGAATTTTAGCATTGTCTGATAAATTAATCCAATTGGAAGAAATCTTTGAAGCATTGTTCATTTAACAACAGTTTTACTCAAATGTCTACATTTTTTAGCTGTATTAATCAAGTGTTTTCTAGGAGATTGCTTTCCTCTATGGAAAAGCTTAGTTACCTACTGAATAATGACCATTTAAACACTTTGCCAGGAAAAGACAAGATAAACCTTGATTTGTGTAAAATTTAGCAAGAACTAAACACCCAAATTCAGTTTCTATTCGGAATTCAGAATTTGTCATAGAATCTTTTTACATCCTCAGTTCTATATGGAATGGGGAGGTCTTGGCTTCTTCAAATGTTTCCATTCATTTTAATTGAGTTTATGAAATTACTGATGAAGCTATTATCCTTGCAGAAAACTAGGAGGACTGACAAAGAAGGATCAAGAAATATAGACAACAACAACAACAACAATTAGAATAACAACAACAACAACAATAATAATGGTCATGATTCATTTTCATTATGAAAAGTGAATAAAGGGAGTGTTCTGTTAATTTGCTTAATCATTTTAAAAGTTATTATAGACATTGCTGCTGCCAAGCTAAGCATTTTCCAGTTATACAAGATGACTAAGTTGTTCAGATTTTTCAAGGGGATGCATTTATTTTTACAGAAAATATGGCCTAAATAGCTGCCATTTGATTTCCTTTCTGGAGGACCAAATAAAATAAAATAATAAATAGATTTTCACACACACTCACTCTCTTTAGTTGTTTATTGCTGGGAAATCATGAGCCATTTTTTGATTAAAGTAGCAGTGTTTGATTTTAGCATGTATTAAAGTCTTTATTCTGCTTGGAAAGCATTACCAAGCAAGCAAGACTTGTACATTTATTTGGGCATATATTTCTGTGAACTAGATCTATACCGATGTAAACATTGTTCATATATTCTAAATTAGAGAAGAACACTTTAGGCATCTGATAAGGGGCTTCTATCCCATAAAAGTTTTGTCTGTTCTGTAAATTTGTTCTTCAGGCATCTCTCTCACCTAAGGTTATGTTTACTAATTCAAGAAGGAAATAGGGTAGAAGTTATTTTTAGTGGTAATGTAGAGGAAGCTTGCCCTCTAGTGTCCACTTGCAAAATTGCATGCTATTTTCAGACATAAAGGTTGCATTCATTTGAGCTCCCTCACTTCCTTCTTTTTGCATTATATATCAATATAATTCCCACCCATATTTTCCAAAATCAGATCTCCCTTGAAATCAATTGGCAAGACTGTGCTGGAATAACTTTTGGAACTGTATTTTAACTGATGAGTCTTATTATCAAGAGTAAGAAATATTGAGTCCATAACACTCATTTTTAATAAAATATTCTATGGTAAGACATGGTGACAATTTTGAATAATTAATTTAAAAAATGTTGTATTGATGCATGTAAGTTTTTAAGGACTTAGTACAAAGCTTGAGCCCATCATGGAATGAAACAAACCAAAGCAGCTTGCAATTCCTTAAGGTAAGATGGGCATCTCTAACTGGTCCTAATTTGAGTTGAAAATTCTCAGTGATAAATTTATAATTTGGCAGTTCTTCATGTTTGTGATGATAACACTGTATATCAAAAGAACAATGACAACAATAATAATGTGGTAACATAGGATTTGAGAGCCAGTTTTGTCTAGTAGTTGAAGCATCAGTTTAGAAACTGGAAGACTGTGAATTTTAGAAGTGCTTCAAAACCAAAGCCCGCTGGATATCTTTGGACCTGTTCTGACCTAGGCTTCCTTAAGTAGCAAGAAACAGAGTCTTAGTGCCGGTAAAACCCCTTTTATTTACATGACTGTGAATTACATTCATTCATAGTCAGCACGGCTTTCCAAACAGTCTTTCAGAGGCATATTTATTAACACACCTTATCTTGCTGGGAAAGCTGCCAGATAACTAGTTTCCAACCACAGACCAGGAAAAACTTGGCACAGAGTCTTTTAAAGCCATAAGCATAACTTTCCACTTTGGCAACGACCGACTGAATGAATTGTTTCCTGCAAAAGCCTCCTCCCTGTTGGGTCCTCTTTGGTTTCCTATGGGAGTGGCCAATCACTTCCAAGATGTGGCTTTACTCGCAAGTCGACCCTGCTTTCTTAGTGGTTCTTGTCTTCTGGCAGCTTTGCACATGCGCATACTGGGGACAGGCTCCAATTCTTCTTCTGACTCACTGCTGTCTAGCTCTCTCTCTGTGTGCGATGCAGAGCCCTTGCCCAAGCTTTCCCCAAGGCTGGTCCATGTTCCTCCCCAGCCTCCTCACTGCCCAATTTTTCTGCCAGCTCTGCAAGCCCGGCGGGCCACAACAAGACAGTTGTTTTCTTTCAGCCCTAGGAAGGAGGCAATGACACTACTTCTAAAAACAAATTGGCCAAGAAAACCGCAGGAATGTGACCAGGCAGTCTCTAAAAAATCAGACAGAATTGAATGTAAGGGGAAAAAAAGGATTTGCATTATAACAATGCCTGGTATATATAACTCTTGATAGGCTATAGAGAAAACAATAGGTTCATCCTTTAGTCATTCTGTGTGGAGTAGTGTTGACTTTTAAAAATAAAAAACTGATTTATTTTTGAGTGTGGGTAGCTCTGAGATTTCACAAGGCAGACTTTATTAGTTGTGTTAAAATAGTGATAAATCATAGGAATCCCGATAGTACTAAAGTAGTATGCCTGCATGTGATATATATAATAGTCAGTTTTCAATAAAATTGGACAAGATTGGCAAACCTCTCTGGCTGCAGCAAGCTACCCAAACCAGCTTCATATATAAAGCAGCTTCACACCAATTGTAAATTTGTATGGTAAAAATCACTGCACAAAGGCAACTGATTTATAAGCTGCTAGATGGAACAGAATCAGGTTAATTTAATGCTAAATAAACTAAAATTATTATCCAACCATCCATGTATAGAAGAAAAATACCAAATTAAGTAAACAAGCAATATATATGCTACATTTACATTTATTTTATTTATTCAAGTCACAGAAAGTTTAGTTCTGATCACACTTCTAAACTTATCTACTTTCTTTATAAAGTTGATTTAGTATCTCTGACATTTCTGAAAGTTCTAGAAGAATGTTCTAGAAGCAGTGTTCCAATATTTGAGGGGCTGCCACAGAGAGGAAGGGGTCTAGCTATTTTTCAAGGCACTTGAAGTACAGACAAGGAATAATGGATGGAAACTGATAAAGGAAACATTCAATTTAGAAATAAGGAGTTTGCTATGGTGTTTTTATTGCTTTCATTGTTTTTTGTATAAATAAAATGAGACCTGGAAAATAAATGCCACAAGTTACTTGGAAGCAAAGTACTTTGAACTTAGCCTGGCTTACTTTCAAATAAAATTTATTCCGGATGTGGATCATAGTGGATTTCATATTGTAACATATGTTTAGTAATTTTATAAGGTTAATAGGATTTTAATTCTGGACTATATTTTTCATATATTTCTTGATTCATTTTAATTGGTGAAAGAAACATTATAACTTAAACAAACTCCTAAAATGTTAGTTATTAAACATGCCTTTAATATCCAAGACATAGGATGTTTGCACAGCATTAACTATAGTAGAAATACTTTCTAAGTCCCTCAAATTACAGAGTGCTATGTTTTCCTCTTTTTTGTCTGTGGGAGGCAGCTCACTGTCTCTAGCAACTGGAAATAGCTAAATTAGATGCTTTCTACATCTGGCATTTTCCTCTGAAACCTCAAACAAAAAGGGAGCTTCTGAAAGCCACTCAGTAGACAAATATTATAGGAAGTGTATGTGTGGTCTTGAAGACAACTGAGGACGTTATTCTATCTAATGTATGTGGTTTGTTGAAATGCTAAAAAGCTTGGCAGTCCTAGGTCCTCTTAGTTTGAAAGCTGTCTGCTTAAGGACTAAGAGGATTACAATGCAATCCAATTTAATGAACACCTGTGAGGTGGCTACACCTGTTAAAGAACAGATTAAACATGCTGCATCCATTTTATATAGGTATGTATTATACATTAGAGAAGGGAAACATACAATGAAAAGTCTAGCCTATATTTGAACCTGCATAATAGCAGGCTATTGGAAAATCCTATCTTGCTAAGCAGGGCAGAGATATGCTTTCGCCTTATAATTTCATGTTGTTTTATATCACCTTCTCATAGATTTGACAAATTTTCAGATCTTCTACTAGCCTAGAAAAGATTCAATGATTTCAGGTCTTAGACATTTTACACCTCTAAGAATAGGGGGATTTTGGGACATGTCCTGTCTTCCTTTTATCTGCCCCAGTGGTGAAATCCAATTCTTTCTTTTACTACCAGTTCTGTGGGTGTGGCTTGGTGGACGTAGTATGGCTTGTTGGGAGTGGCTTGGTGGGCATGGCAGGAGAAGGATACTGCAAAATCTCCATTCCCATACCACTCTAGGGGAAGAATACTGCAAAATCCCCATTCCCTCCCCACTCCTGGGGGAAGGATATTGCAAAATCTCCATTCCTACCCCACTCTGGAGCTAGCCAGAGGTGGTATTTGCCGGTTTTTTGAACTACTCAAATTTTCCACTACCGGTTCTTCAGAACCTGTCAGAACCTGCTGGATTTCACCCCTGATCTGCCCACATTTTTCCATTTTGACCAAATATAGGTACAGTGCTCTATATAACTGAAAACCTGATTATAGCTGTCCCATGGATCACTAGGAATCAGACTCAGTCTCAGCAGTGATGACAATGAAATGAGTGGGACTAGAAGAGATGTCCTCCTTTGAACGCCACACTTTCCGGTACAATGTAAAGCTTTCTAAATTCCAAAGAAATTATACTTTTTTGTGCAATTCTTATGAAGCTGTAATCCATATGTATAATTTCCTTGAAGGAAGTTGCTCAATGTATGCTAGATAACATGGACACAAGACTTGTTTCTCTTCATTTAAACGAATATAGGAATTTCACAAATAGCCTTAAAACAAATATGTTAAAATGGAGACAACCTTTTAAATGAAAAATGGAATCCTACATGGTAAAAACCAAATTAGTAATTTCTAATTCTGAAAATAATTGTTCTGTAAACACTAAATCATGACGTCCAATCTCAAGGTCTGGAAAGGGAGAAAAGTAATTCTTTGTGTATTCAAAATAGCAGAAGAACAAAGCTTAGAATTTAAACCCTGGAATAGGATCAGCACTGGTGATGTTACTTAGTTTGAAATGTCTGCATAAGAACAACCAAGTTCAGAAAGTTTGGACCCCTCAAACTCTGGAATAGATGCAAATATAGTGTTTGGTTTATGTGTCCCGTCATAGGAAGATTTTCGACATATATGGTGTTTATCCTGTCTGCAATAAAGCAACTAATCTGATACATGCTTCCTAGATTGTAATTGTAAAATTTAAACAAAAAACTCAGCTTCATTAATTGGATGGGGGGGGGGGGTTGAGAGGGGTGCAGGTGGTTCTGTTTATGAAAAATACAGTCTAGCTTGGGAAAATGTTAATTACAAAGTCTTCATTTTCACAATAAAAAAAATCATAGCGAATATGATTAACAATCTTTCCTACTAGTACTGCATCTGAAAACACTTCGGTAATGATTAAAGTGAGAAGTTCTCAGTTATAAAATATGGAAATAAAAGTCTAGTTCATCTGAGGTCACTATTAAAGCCAATTGTTCCCTTGTTCTGATGCCTTTCGGAGTGATGAAAGTTACTATGGTACTATGACACATGCTGCCTGGCAGTTTGAAAAGTATTTATGGGAAAATAACAGCTCTATATATAGTGTAGGTAGATACAATATGTTGATGAGCGAAGACAGTTCCAATATCAGAGAACTGTCAAAATGTCTTAAAAGTACACATAAATATGACTTTCCAACATTCAGTATTAATGTATTTTTTTAATAACAGGAAAGTCAAATCTAGTAGGATTCATATTTTAATACAGAAAATTCTTAAAATGAAAATAAAGATGAAACCAGAAACTTGTATTCTGGGTTTAATGTAAAAAAATTTAGATCTTTGATCTTATGTATGTTGACGGCAGCAAGACTACTGTATGCACAAAAATGGAAGGACATTTTGATTCCCGCCATGGCTACACAAGTTGATGGAGTTGGCAGAGATAGCTAAATTGACTGTTTTGATCAAAGAAAAGAATATAAGTATTTTTGTTGCTACATGGAAACTGCTTCTGGTTTGAAGTGGAAAAAATGAAACTTTGAATGGCTAGTTTATATTGTATTGGAAAAGTAAAAAGTTGAGGTTCGATGTTAATGCTTTATTCTACTGTAACAGAAAGAGTCATAAATCAACACTATTTTTTTTCTTTTCTTTCTCCCTTCCTCACGTGTCTTTCCCTTTTTCCTCTCCACTGTGTCTTACTATTTGCTTTTGTATTTTTGTATTTTATTCTATAATCTAATGCTTTTCTTAAAAAAATCCTATGTTCACTCAAATGGAACATCCACAGCAAAAACCTATTAAACCAATACCAGATCATGTATTCTCTGCAGAATATATTATAAAGGTTGTATTTTTGCCCATATTTTTGCCCAAATTACAAGGAGTAATTTCCATTAAGCTTAGTATGAACAAACTGTGGGACTGAAGTATTAGGCTGCATAAATTTTTTTTTGAACTGTTCCATTGAGATGTATCCATCTATCTTACTGCATAAGTTATCTACAGTTGGATTCCATGAATGAATGAAATGGAAATATTGAGCATCAGACATACCAACTTTTTAAATGTAGGTGGCACTACAAGACTGCAGGCTCCCTTTAACATTACATTTCTTGAAAGGGATTTTAAAGTTAAATTTAATGGAAAAGCTGTTAATAAGAGTTCAGCAAACTATATTTGCATTTTGAACAATCTCTCAACTATATACTGGGCATGTATGCAACAATATATTTTCTTTCTACTCAAATATTGAAATATTACATAGGCTTTTTAAAGTAAAATTCTCAAATGGTTCTCATATTAAAAGGTGTATTGGAATCATGGGTACTTCTTATACATGTATTAGTTATATGGAAATAATAGCCCTCTCGGGAAAAAATATATTGAAATGTAGTTTGGTCATATTTTTGAAGGGCACTTGAAGGTGGCAAGAAGAAAAATAAAGAAATACCAGATAATTTCAAGGATTTTTATTCTTGCCATCTCTTCCTTCATTTTTCTTGTGTATTTTTCTTTTCCATATCATATTCTTTGTTTATCAAAGTCCCTAACTTAATTTCTATTGTACATGAGACAGATTAATTTGTACGGTTTAAAATATGAGGGTTGGTTATAGATTGATTAAAGATATTTGGGAAGATTTCTTTGTGTATATACAAATATATACACACATGTGTTATAATGAATCTACACATAAATATCAACACATATAGCTTTACTCTATTTAGAATTCCTTCAGTGATTGAGGCATGTAAGTAAAATACATGGACAGGAAAATATAGATACATATATAAATAATTGGCATTTACTGCTAAGAATTTGATCTATGCTGCACATTCAAAATAGAATTATATGGAAAAATGTTTTGCATTATAAAACACAAGCAATATTATTTTAAAACAGGAATTAGTACATTGTATTATTTGAGTACAGTGGTATTTATGTAATGTTGACTAGAAATTATTAATAGATAGCTTGAAACTTTAAAAATAAAAAACCTCTATTATAATTTATAAATTATTTCTAAAATATTAATGTTGATATGCAAAAGGTTGCTTAGTTTTTATATCTAAATCCAAGTGTGACATTGATAAAAATGCAAAATAATTAAATTATCATATACTAAATGTATCTATTATATACTAACGGGTTGTAGCTTAAACTCAGTCATTGATATTGAGATCTCCACTGTACTGCTATTTATTGTTGCTATTTTGTCATTTGCTCTTTGATATTACAGTTTACAGAACCTTTGCATTTTCAGCTAGATAGTTTCAACATCTTGTTATCTATCTCTGAATATATTCTGACCTATCAATAATTTTCTGATCTCATCATGTGATCTCATCAGGCAGAGAAATGGAGGATAAGGAATTCATAGCTTTTTCTAATGCATAGCTTTTTCTAATTCAGAACTGTGTTAGTCTTTCATGCAACTAACTTGCTTGAAACATAAAGACTACTGGTTTATGTTCAGTTCCTTGTTAAAGTACTTTTATTCAGAAAAGACATGTTGTTGCTTCCATAGTAAAGTTCAATAATAGGATCAGGAAACTAGCATTCCCCCCCCCCCCCAAGTCTCTGTAAAGTATTATCTCTTCAGATAAGTGCCTGAAAGTTTATTGCTTACTTTATTCTACTTTTCTTTTTGAAACTGAACCAATGGCAAACTTAATTAATGGAATAGCTTGCCTCCCGGAGATGTAGGTGCTCCATCACTGGAATTTTTCCAAAATAGATAGGACATAATTTGACTAGCATGGTATACGGTCTCTTTCCTTGACCAGGAGGTTGGACTAGAAAACTTCCATGATCTTTTCCAGTTCTATGAAACTATGTTCTACTTCTACATCTTAGTCAGATTAACCATCACTGATAAATTCTTTCCACATCATAAGATGAGCAGAGGTGGCACAGTGGTTAGAGTGTAGTACTGCAGCTACTTCAGCTGACTGCTAGTTCAGCAGATCAGCGGATCAAATCTCACTGGCTCAAGGTTCCTTCTATCTTTCCGAGGTGGGTAAAATGAGGACCCAGATTGTTGGGGGCAATATGCTATTTAGTATACTGTCTTTGGTGTAAGCCGTCCAGAATCCTCGGAGAGTGGGAGGCATAGAAATATGAATAATAAAGTAATAATAAATAAATAAGATCATCTGATCAACCCTTAACTGAAAAAAAGTTCCCCCTTTCTTCTATCTTTTCATGTTTTCTTTTTTTATCTACCTTTCTTTCAGATCCTTATCTTTCAGTCAATTTGCTTTCTGTCCTCAGACAACATTCCTACAATTAAGCTTTCTTAGTTCCCTGGGGTACAAGCCCAATTATCTGCCCCACAAAATTACTTTTGCTTCCAAACTTGTTAAGAAGGTTAATCCCAGTGAAAGGGATGCTTATGTTTTCTATCATAGTAACTTGATTTCAAGCGTTAGAATAATCAGTATGGCTTCACAATTTGAAATACTTAGAAATCATTTCATCACGCAGAAAAATATACACAATTCAATATAAATGCTACATATTGAGGTCTTCCTCACAAATACAATTGGACTGAATTTATAAATTGCCTGTTTATCATAAATAGAAATTTGCCCACAAAGTTTAGGTTTCACAATGTTTTAAAAAGAAGTCCAAAGTTTTATCTGTGGAATAAATAAATATGTGTGGAATTAGCTATTCATTTTAATGAGATGCCATTTTAGTCCTCAGATATTGTCTTCTAAATAATGCAAGCCAGAATTCCCCAAGTGAATTGTGTAATAAAAAAATTATCAGTCTCTATTATGTAAGTAAAAACCATTCAAATGCAATTTTATTCCCTTCGTCTTGATCATTAACTTGATATCAGTTCAGAATGTGAAAATCAGTAAGACTTTTATTGTAATGTATCTATGCTAATGTAAGTTTGTCTTCAGGGCTTAGAAACTGAGAGTAAAAGATAGTAAATGGATTGTTTTTTAATAGCTACTACATTCTTCCTGTTCGAGGATCCAGATAAGGTCATTTATGGAAATGTATTATTAAGCTGGGGTTGAACATTGGTTTATATGTGAATTTATAACAATCATAAAAAAGAGGAACAGATCATAATGAGAAGTGTTTTAAACAAAGGTATTAATAATCAAACTTGAATCATACTTGTCTTATCTCATTCTTGGAGATAGCAACTAAGAAATTACTATTATTTTTAAAATTAATTATTGCAAAAAATTTACCTTCACACATTTCAGTTTCCAAATGTTAAGCTTTCAGGTAAGATAGTGTATCTCAAAATTAAAGATGATGCTGTGGATGGAGTGGAGCGGGAATCAGTTCTTGATATATACATACCCATGTTGTAGTCCAGGGGTGTCAAACTCACATCATCACAGCGGTGTCATGTGACATATCGTGACTTTTTCCCCTTTCACTAAATCAGGCATTGGCGGGGCCAGTGTGTGACACATCCGGCCTGAGGTCTGTGAGTTTGACAGCCCTGTTGTAGACAGTGGGAAAGTAGTTTGCTACTGTTTCTCTTCCACAAGTTTTTGTAACCACTCAATCTAGCCTTCACCTGCTATATTTCCTAGTGGTGCCATATCAAGGACTAAGAAAATCTGCTTTTTCATAGATTTCAGATTTTCAACATCAGCTAAGCCTTTCTGGGTCAAGGCAGAGTTAAATGGAGACCAATTTGGGGCAGAGTTTCAAGTGCTGAACTCAAAACATGGAAACAATGAATGATCATCCTCCTTAATGTAGATGTCAGCTGGGTGATCCTGGGTCAGTTTCTTTATGTCTAATCCACCCCATCTTTTTTTTTAATGGGGCAAAATTGGATGAGACCTACATACATATATACATACGTACGTATGTGTGTGTGTGTGTGTGTGTGTGTGTGTAGGTCTTTGGTTATTCGGGTTTTCTCCCGCATAAAATTGGAAGTGTCTTGGTGACGTTTCGATGAAGTCTCATTTGTCATCTTCAGGCTGGTGTTTTCGGCTTCGTGCTTCTAGAAGATGACGAATGAAACTTTGTCGGAACGTCGCCAAGACACTTCCAATTTTACGTGGGAGAAAACCTGAATAACCAAAGACCTACATACAAACATCCACAAAAACCTCAGAAAACACACACACACACACACACACACACACACACACACACACACACAAACATAATTTGAATACATGAAAACAGTAAGTAAAAAGGAATATTAGGACAGGGACTGTAGGCACGCTGGTGCACTTATGCACGCCCCTTACAGACCTCTATTATTTGCTCATGTATTGTTGTGGTTGAAGCTGAAGTAGTCATTCACAGGAAGTACATTGTGGCAGATAATTGTATGTACTATTCTTTGGTCAGACTGAAGTCAACGTAGTTCTAAGTTGTCTAAGCCCAAAATTTGAAGTCTGGTGCATAAAGTATTTTATTGCAGTTAGAGGAATGGAGGACTCTTCTTGAAAAATATCTCTGGACTCTCTCAATTGTATTTATGTCCAATATGCAGTGCGGGTTCCAGACAGATGAGCTGTATTTAAGAATTGGTCTAGCAAATGTTTTCTATGCTCTAGTTAGTAGTACAACATTACTACTAGAAAACATTACTACTAGAGAAGAAGCTATGCAAGATTAAGTTAACAATTCTTAATGCCTTTTTGGCAATGTTGTTACAGTGGGCATGGGCACTTAGCTCCTCAGTTTTAGCAAAGAGGAAAAAAGAGGGATAGAAATCAAACCATAAATCCTGGTATCTCTCTTTTGCTTAATAAACAATATCATTAAAGCAGAAAAATGGAAGATTTCTGAACCCCTTGCTGCACTGGGTTTAGGAAGATAAGCTAAGATAAATGTTCAGGTCTTTTGTTCATGTAATTTGCATGTTACATTAAAGCAATTTGCACTTACACATCCATTAGGGTATAATCAAGATCCCCAAACTTGCTGATACTTCATTTTTTGTTGAAGATGAAGTATCATTTTGTTGAATGCACATCTTTTGTGCATAGCAATGACATTTTGGTTATATTTAATATCTGGAAACAGAAGAAATAATTGTAGCATTAGTTATGCTGTGCAGGGATTTTAAACTATCAAATGTTTGTCCTATATTTTTATTTGTTTACTTTGGCAGAAATATCTAAATCATAGGCCCACACTTTTGAACATGAGTCACTTCCATTGTGCAGTCACAGTCACAGTCACAATCTTTACTTTTGGACAACCCTCCCTCAGTGGTGGAATTTAATTTTTTTTACTACCGGTTCTTTGGGTGTAGTTTGGTGGGCGTGGCTTGGTGAGTGTGGCAGGGGAAAGAGACTGAAAAATCTCCATTCCCTCCCCACTCCTGGGGGAAGGTTATTGCAAAATTTCCATTCCCACCCCACTCTGGGTCCAGCCAGAGGTGGTATTTGCTGGTTCTGCAAACTATTCAAAATTTCCACTACCGGTTCTCTAGAACCTGTCAGAACCTGCTGAATAGTACCCCTGCCACCCCCCCCCTATTTTTGTTCCTTTAAAACCAAAAGCACCTAACAGGCTGCCTATTACTGAAAGTGGTGGATGGTGTTTTCCTTCCTCAAGCTCATGAACCAATGAAGCCACACAAGATTTTTATGAACTGCTGAAGCCATGCATTTTTAATATACAGTTTTCAGCGGTTCATGAAAAAAAAGACAATGCCATCAGCCATTTTTAGTAATAGGCACTCTTTTTGTAAGTACAAATTCTGAGTTAAAGACAAAATTTGGAAGGGACCTTAAGATGAGGACTGTCTGTCCATTTTTTAAAAAACAGAATATTCAGAGCCAGAGTTAAACAAAAATATAGGGATTAAGAGTAAAATACACAAAAATTCCTGACAGAAAGCATTTTAATCATCTATCAGATAAGAGGGAACATTAGTGCTACATTTAACACTTTAATTAATTAGGGTAATTATTTTGTGCATTATATAATTAATATGTAGAATTGTCAAATATGTCAATTACTGGTATTTTAGATTCAAAATAAAAATTCTAGCTACACAAACAACAGACCAAAGAATAATTGTTTGCTATAAAGAAAATGGGAGTCAGTATCCCAATGAGTAACAGACCTGGAGGGAAAAAATATATATATCAAGCATTCAGAATAGAATGTTTTGAGAGTGCTGAATTATCCTGTAAACATGCATGAAAGCAAAAGCCAGAATCTAAAGATCCCTTGACCCTGCTCCAGCGTATTTAATTTTATATTAAAGTATGAAAACAGATCAACCACTGATATTTAAACAGACTTTATAATTAAATTAAAACGCAGCCAGCTTTATTATTATTCAGACAAAAAAGGCTAGTTATTCAAAATGTAAAAAGTATCAGAACAGCCTTCCTCAAAAATATGCATCTCCTTTGACGCAAGATGCGATTTTTCTATTTGCCATTTCAGTTGTTAAATAGTGGTAGCTTATGTGTCCTCAGATATTCCTAAAAAAAAGAAGGTAATTGGAAGCTGGATACTATTCTCTCCATCTAGGCTGATTCAGGGGTAGGTTCTACTTATCTTTACTACTGGTTTGCAACAGGATCGCACACGCATGCTTGCTTCGCTCGCGCGCACGCTTTGCTTCTGCGCATGCGCAGATTGTCGATGATGACATCCGGGACAGTGGGTGGAGCCTCTGGCCAGTTTTACTACCGGTTCTTGTGAACCGGTCTGAACCAGGGGCAACCCACCACTGGGCTGATTCCTTTGCTCTTATAGCAATTATGATTAACCCCAGTGGTTACTAATCACTTATCAAGGTTTTCTAAAGTTACAGAGCTCCTGATGAAACCATATGGGAGAGATTCCTATCTCTCTTTCCTTCTGATGCTCAATAATGTCACCAACATTCATTAATATAGAACACTACTGTTAATTTTGCAGTGTTGATATTTTGGCACTTATATTAGGCAATAATATTAGCAGCATTCCACCTACTAGTTCTAAAATTCTTGGATCCAACTAAAAGGATCCACCTTCACAGAATGTATTGTGATAATTGATTTATTCTTGGTTCTGCGCTGATGCCTATTTATTTAGAACAATAGGAACTAAGTAGGAATGCACATCTGGCTTAACTGAGATATCAAATAGAAAACAAAGTTGAGAAGAAATTGAGCTTTTGTGCTGGTTCTTTCTTATCTCTTTTTCCTTCAGGTTTTAAGTAATTACGTATACAACAGTTACATATAGTTATATAGCAGCCCTTAACACATACAACTGCATTTGCCCAGAAAGACCAAAGCACAGAAAAGGAAATGAATGGTTATTTCTTATGTCTTACCTGTATTCAAAAATAGCAGTTATTGAAAGAAAACACGTATAGAATCCAGGGGGTTATTCCCATTTTCCAATGTGGCAGTTTTGCTAATTCTTCCCTGGCCCCTGGAAGAAGCTGCTACAGACATAGTTCTGACAACACTTTCATTTTTTTCTGCTTATCGTTCAAATGTCAGATTAGGTGACTCCCCAATACAAATATTGTTGCAATCCAACCATTGTTTCTGGCTTTGTCTGCAAATTGAAAGTTAAAATATTAAGAATAAAAGGATAAATCCTAGTCTTTTGCTTGGTGTCCTGGTCTTCTTTTCTGAGGAGATGCCACATATAAGAACAAGCTTAAATAAAGCCACTTGCCTGAAGCTTGTATTTATTCATTCATTCTGATACCTAATTCTTGCTCTGTATAGTCAAGACCTTTCTTATTGAATTCAATGATACCTATCTTGTCTGCATTACCCTAGTCTGAGTCTTATTTCTTGGCCAGGTTACACTGTAATATGATATTGGGGAAATGGCTTTCAGAGAAACTAAATGGCTTAGATATCCTGTTTTTAAACAACATGGATTTTCATTTAAGGTTTGAGAGCATACCATAAAGTGAATTTTTTAACCAGGATGAAATTTTAGATTATTTTCAAAGGTTATTCCTTCCATTCTGTTAATGTCCTGATATTAAAAAAAGGAGAAAAGGAGGCCACAAATGAAAAAGATTGCTATCCAGGCTCCTGAAACCCTTAACTTAATATCATACCAATGCACCTGCTATGTTGGTGCTACATCTTGTTTACAACCTATATTTTATGTTCAGGAAATCCAGCCTCATAGGTCTGAGAGCAATATACAAGTTGCAGCTAAAGACAGCCTCTGCTCTGGATTCAATTTTCAGATCATCTTTTCATGCCCTGGTTATAAGCCCCTGAAATATGGCAATGTAATTGAAAAGCTGACAGTGTCTGCACTATAGCCGTGACAGTGGGTGTTATGAGCAAATGGCATTATTAGATTTTCCCTTATTTTTTAGCTTTTCCAGGGATGGCTTTATCTTACATTATCAAAGAAACTGCATTATTTTTATTTTTTCTCCCTGGTGGGTGGAAAGGAGTGTACCATTTCAAGGCTTCTTTTAACAGATACCAGTATAAAGGCACAGGACGATAAAGTGCTTATTCCATTTTTTGTTCAGTTTAAACAGAAGATTTCTTTACTATCTGTTCCATGCTGCGTTTTAATAAGCAACTACTATGCAATAAAATGGTTAAACAGAGCCAATTTATGTATTTGCTATGTTTTCTTGCCTCCCATATTTGTCTCCTGCTGGCCTGCTTTTTCCGTCGATATGTCAAGTTGGTATAATGGGATTTGCAGTCAAACACATTGGAAGGTGGTAGTATGACTTTCTTAGCTTCTTCATTTTTGCCTTTTCTTGGCAATTTCCATGGTTATTTTTTCCCCCTGATATCTAGTTTGTTTTCTTTTGTTTATTGACCTTTGGCAATTGTGTTTTCACATTCATCTTTAACTTCATTGATGTTCAGGACTTCAAGATTTCTGATATTCTCCTTGAAAATGATAGGTAAACACCCAGATGTATTTATTTATAAAATTCATAAACCAACTCAATCTAACATAACCTGGATGTTTACAAAAAAAAATTGTCATATGATTTCTGCATATTTCATGGTGGTGTTATATGGTTGTTTGAAGACTGCATTTGCAATCAAGAAATAATTGGTTGGACATTCGGCTTCCTAGGCTATTTAGTCCAACTGTATTTTTCCTGTTTTAACTCTGGCATTCTACTTTCCAACTACAAGTGGCACATCTTACTGGCATATTCAGTCAATTTCAGATTGAATTTATCCATAAAACTTTTTAACCTCTTTTTTTTTTCATCAGTGGTTGGAGCATAAATTTGATATAAAGTATTATATTAAGAGACCTTGCAAATTCTAATTATTAATAATTACCTAATTATTCTAATTATAGGTTTTTTGTGTCCTTGGTAGTAAATGGTTCAATCTTCTGACTGAAAATGTCCAATTCCAATCCATTTTAATTAGCTAATACCTAAGACATCAATATGTAGTTGACTGATTTTATATTTCACTGTTCTGAGCCTTTCCACGTTCAGGCTTCTTATATTCCATATTCCCAGTCTAATTCTGTCTTTGCAGCTTTGGATTTTCATCTTCTGTATGTCAACATCAGCAATTAGATGTCCCAAAGCCTTAAATTTAGCCACATCATAAACATCGCAAATGTTCCAAAAATGCTAATGTGTTTCACAGTCGCATATTCAGTGCCATCCAACTGGAGGGCCAATCATATGGCATTATATCATCAATCACTTTATTTTGTCTATGTGATTTTTTTTTTATCATGGCCTTCTGCCATGCTTTTACTATTTTCATTAATGTAGTCATCCACCTCTATCATCTTCTTATATCACTGCTGTTCAGTTCATGTGTCTGCTTGGTGTTATTGGGCAGCTGGATCATCTTTGTATCAGGCAGCTGAGTGACGTTGCTGAGAGCATATAGTCTTGTTGTGCACTCCTGGTGTTCTTTGCCCATCTCTCCCTACCCTATTTAGAACATAGTAGGATTTTAGGTTATCTTCGAATAGAATAGAATAACAGAGTTGTAAGGGACCTGAGAGGTCTTCAAGTTCAACCCTGCTTAGGCAGGAGACCCTATACCACTTCAGACAAATGGTTGTCCAATCTCTTTTTAAAAACGCCCAGTGTTGAAGCATTCTCAACTTCTGGAGGCAAGTTTTTCCATTAATTAATTGTTCTAACTGTCAGGAAATTTCTCCTTAGTTCTAGATTGCTTCTTTCCTTGATTAGTTTCCATCCATTGGTTATCTTTTAGTTCTTTAATTGTTTTTCTTTTCAGCCCATTGACAGTTAAGAACTCTGTACTCCTCCTGCACTCATTGTACAGTGTTTGATCACACATGGTAATTTTTTTTTATCTAAAAGGAATATAAATTGACTGAAAGTAGTATTTTTGTTGCACATCACACAATATATAGGCAGCTCCATTTAGGCATTTGTGAAGCGAGAGAGAGTGTGTGTGGTGGTGGGGTGGGGGGTGGGGAAGGAAGACTGGGTACAGTAGCTCAGTTCCACGTGTCTCCATTCTCATTACATTTAACAAGATGAGACGAAGTTAATGACTTTTCTGCTTACAGAGAAATTGCCATAATTTAGGATCTCTATCAATCTCCCAGAGTTCAAAATTACACAGAGAGATATTTCAGATAAAGAAAGAGGCCCTAAGTTGGGAAGATCAGCAGACACAACAGTGAAGTTGGGGTTAGATGGTATATTTTCTGACCCTTTTCTCCTGGAACATGTGATTAAATTTAAATCCTGGAATAGATTCTGTAAAGCTTTTATGTATTTTGTCAGCAATAAAGCATTGTAACTCATATTCCTTGCTCTACTAATTTTTCTTCACAATTATAAAATCTATCTGCCTTGATGGATTAATTTAGCTGTAGTTTTAATACAATAAAGAGCAAATACTCCTGTGTTTCTGCTCTCATGATCCATTCAATATTTCCTAAGCATGTTGCACAAAATTACGCCTATTTTCATTGCTGTGTTTCATCTACAGCATCGTAAAGTAAATATTTGCACAAAAGTGTAACCATTTCAGGTTTCCCAAGATGCAAGCTTTGCCACAAGGTAAATAATTAAACGATGCATTTTCTCTCGTAGCACAGTGCCTGATATAAGTTTGATCATTCCACATCTCTTTGATAATCCATAACTGTCGCTCACAATCATTCTCCTTGTTCAACCAAGCAAAGATAAAAGGTAGAACATGTTTCTTTCACCTACTCCCAAGGAAACTCCATTATCCTTGAAAGGCCATGTGACCATGCACGAGCCAATCATAGCTAAGAACTTCTTCCCACAAGGACAAGCTCCGTGTGAGCAGAAAATGAAGCTGTTACCAGACAGCAAATTGCAGCCCTCGGTTCTTATGAATATTTGAATGAGTAACTAAAAACAGCTCAGAGAACTCTAAGCAACTGTGACAGCTGAAAATACCTAGGAAACCAGCAGTTTAAAAGTACCATGATGACAAGATCACCAGTCCTGCAATTCCTTCCTTTGAGACTTTGGTTACCTACCCTCCAGCAAAATAATATTGTTGCAAGAATATTGTTTGAAACATAGAAGAACTGTTTTTTTCCCCTAAACATTTTCCCCAATAAAATAATCAATTAAATTACAATGATCTTTAATCTATGCAAGGCAAGAAAATGGTCACATGTTGTTTTTGAAATATTGATGCTGCTTTTGCTTATATACCTAAAAATTAGCCCTGGTGAATTTTTCATTAATATTTCTCAGCTAGCTCCATGTGGGGGAAAAAAAGATAATGAGAATAGTTACCCTGAAGCTAAAATGTTTTGAATAATTTGCACTTAAAAAAACCCTTGTAAAATAAACAATGTGATGGGGAATTCAGCTTGTATGTTTATCATAGCAATATGAGGTATTGCATGTTCATAAAAAGATTCCAACCATTTTCTCCTCTTGAGTGAATTGCTTATGAAGCTGTCATTTTCCCTCTATTGTATACAAATTCCGAGGCTGCAGAAGAACACTTACATAATACAACCATTGTGCATACAATAAAAACATACTCGCTCTCTCACATTTTTGCATGGTAACTTTGAAAATCCACTCACTAGACCACCTTTTCCATTTCTAGAGTATCATTGAGAATAAAAGAAAGAAAGAAAGAAAGAAAGAAAGAAAGAAAAAGAAAAGAAAAGAAAAGAAAAGAAAAGAAAAGTTCCTGATTACGTCCACCTGCTTTACATTTTGTATTTTTCTATAAGTAGTCTCCACTAGATCATTCCAAAGCAGAACAGTTTAGGAATGGACATATACATTATGTCTCTTTTGCTGTCTATATAGGACAGCAGCATTGCAGTCTGGCAGTTATTTTCTATGTATTAAAAAAAACACCGTAGTCTAGTCATCTACATTTGCAGTAGCTCATCATATGTGGAGACTTTCTATACATCTTCTCCTAATTTACATAGCTGTAAATACAAAGATTTATGAATTCCACAGCAGATTCAAGATACATCAGAAAGTTGGTTATTGGAAATTCTGTCACAGCATTGTTAATCAAAGCATGCAAACATCTCCTTTATGTGTGTGTTAACTTTCTAGTTCGTTAACCTTCAGTCTAAGCCTGAAGGATGTTTACCTGTTTCTGATTAATCAAAATGGTTTCCTTTTGTTAACTTTTCTGATTCTAGGCATGACTATTATTTCAAAGTGAGGTCTCAGGCTCAAAGGCAGTAACAAACTCTCCACCTAGATTGTGAGGAAGACTTCATAAGGAATATTTTATTTATTGAAAATGAAGGTTGTTAATATGACAAAAATTATTTATTTATGGAAAAAAGACCAATCAATTGCATGGAGATTAGAAGTCCTTGCTAGCTAACTTTGGTGACCCTGATGCAAATGTTTTCAGTTTTCTTTTTTCTCTTTTTATTTGAAAAATTCTGGGCTACATTCCATTTTAATTAATTAGCATTAAAACAAAATATGTAAACGAATGAATTTTTCAGAATACACATTTGAGCTCTCTTCTTCTTCTTCTTCTTCTTCTTCTTCTTCTTCTTCTTCTTCTTCTTCTTCTTCTTCTTCTTCTTCTCCTTCTCCTCCTCCTCCTCCTCCTCCTCCTCCTCCTCCTCCTCCTCCTCCTCCTCCTCCTCCTCCTCCTCCTCCTCCTCTCCTCTCTGTCAAAGAGTGAATTATGACATGAAAGAACACATCTTGGAATCAGTATATGATACAGGTAGTAGGAAGAAATTTGTCATCCAGCTTACTTTAAACCAGTACAATGTAAACATTATGACAATTAAAAAGATAGTAGTATTTGATGACAAGAGGACATAAAATGTTTGTGGATGAACTGCAGCCTGAATTAGGTAAAGTTGTCAAAAATATAGGTGGGCTTCACACTTTGAGGAGTGTGGAGAGGAGAAACTTCAAAATTTCCTATAATCACATGTGGGAATGACCTGGGGAAACAGATGGAAGAGCCTCAGATTAAACAATAATTGTCAGACAAATGGCAGCTGAACCTGCAGAAGGAACAAGGGCATGGCAAATGTCTTAAAATGTCTTGGGTTCTTGGACTGTACAAGTGAAAGGCGAGAAATGGACTTCAGACATGCAAAATTCTATTAATGTAATCTTACAATAAAGTTAGTTTTTTAAAATGAAGTTTATTTTACTGTAATTTTGCAATCAAAATAGCAAGAATTGGTGCTGATAATTTGCAGTTTGTAAAGTCTCTGGGACTTACAGAATTGGGAAGCTTTACTGAAATAGTAAATATTCCTTAGTGTCTTGGAGTTTAATTAAGGTATTCTACATTTTATATTCTTTATCAGCTATCATGAAGAAAAAACCCTATGTAATATCCATAAAAACAACAGACTTTTATAGAAAATCACATTATTTTTCTTTCATAATAGTGCTTATATTACTGACAGCATCTGAGTGTTAAAAAAACTGTGATAATTTATTTTATGCATGAAAATATATAGTCTTCAAAAATGAAATACTGTATGGTGTGGCACATATATCAATAATAAATAAAACAGTGGTCATTTGTCCCTTATTTACACTCATGTATGAAATATAAATCTTCACTAAAATTTACGTTCTTTAGATATATTTAAAACCTTTGATTCTTTAGAACTACTATTTTTAAAACAAATATGAAATAAATTTAAATTTGATGCGCACTTTTGTAGCATGTTTGGATGTATGGATAAAGTCCAGATATAACTTAACATATAACTTTCCCTGGACAAGTTCAACTTTCTACTTCAATGTTCCCAATGGAAATTCCAGAACAGGCTTTAAATTTGGCATATTATCAAATACACAATTTTGATAAAGGATCCTCTTCATTTAGCTCCTTTAATAACAGGTATAGATCAGGATAATCATGGTTTGGTTAAAGTGAAATTATGATTATGAAAGAATACTATCTTTTCAATCTAAAAGATTTTATAATAGGGAACCTCTTAGATGGATCAGATGGACCAGATGCACCTATCAAATAGGTGATAGCTACTATGATGCTTTTGGTAGAAACTCAAATGTCTTTTGGATAATAAAAATATTGTCAAAATGGCCTCATACCATTTCAATAATTTAATGCTATTTAGAACAACCAAAATAATAATTGTACAACATTGGAAAACTCTAGTAACATGTTGAAATATCATACAGTTAAAATAATGGGACAATAATGACAGAAACCACAATTTTATTAGATTTGAATGGATTTTATGATTTACCTCAATAGCAACAGATTGCAACATGGCATATTGCATATGTGGTAAATTTGTACATGTACAGTACCTGTGACTTTATTTACATTGTGATATATCATTTTATATTTTATACAACTTTTTTTGTCTATATGCATCTTGGTTTTATGTTAATGTAACTGCCTGGCATTGTTTCTTAATCACAGTTCAATAAAAAACATAATAATACAATAGAATGCTTCCAATAGAATTAATTATAGGAAATATACAGAAAGGACAGCTACTGAATTTAATATATAAAACAGTTTACTCTGAGAAAAAAATATATTTCAATTTCAATTTCATTTAAAAACTCCAAATAGTGGGGTAATTTATGAATTTAAAAAATTGCATTTTTAAAGCTTAATTTTAAAAAATCTGTCCTGACCAATGAAGTTTTCCTTTATAAAGTTATGCTGCCTCCCTGGGCATATTGTCACATATGGTGCTACAGCTTGTGACAATTGCTTCCTTTGAAAGCAATATGGCAGAAAAAGTGGGGAGACACTAAGAAAAAAAAAGGAAGCAATTAATGTCTTCATTTCCTTTGAAATTCAAATTTGTTAATAATACTTGGAGCCACAGATAATTGTTCACATTTTTAAATATTCTATATTCCAGACTGTTGAGAGAAATAGGTACCTAGATACAGTATGTAAGCGATGCACTCATGAAAAGAGAAAACTACCCTGGTAAAATGCTAGGCAAGAAATTAACCACTCATTAATAACATTGTGAAATATTTTTAAAGTGCAAAATTTACAGCTGCAGGATAAACCCTTAGAAAAACAACTGTTATTAACCCCAATCCAAGCACTTACAACATTTTGGATAGATTTGAAAGGACAAGCCATTCCATGTGGGTTCAATAGAATATGGATGATAGGAAAACTAACAGGACAAATTAGATTAGCAAAAAACTCTGTGTAATACAGAAACATAATTTTTAAATAGAGCTGCCTAGTTTAATAGCCTACATTAATTCTAAGAAAGAAAGGTTTATTAACCCAAGAAGTTACGAAAATATGGAAAACATAAACTGGATGTGGGAGACATGGGCCTAAATGTTATAGATGTCAGTAAGAGTCATTTATGATATTGTAAACAGTGGTGGGTTGCCCCCGGTTCGCACCAGTTCTATAGAATTGGTAATAAAACTGGGGGGAGGCTCCATCCACCAGCCCCGATGTCATCAAAATGTTTCTGCCCATGTGCAGAAGCTTCTGGCTTGTGCAGAAGAGCGTGTGTGTGCGGCCCCGTTGTGAACTGGTAGTAAAGGTAAGTAGAACCACACCCGATTGTAAGTATTATATACACTTACAGTATATCCGCCTGTGCTGTAGAGCAGAATCCACAATTATTGATCTCCAACCATCTCAACCAGCTGATCATGTTGAAATTCTTTAATTGGTTCAGCAGAAGTGATTTTTTTTAAAGGAGGCCCTGTTACTGATTTTATGTCCAAACTTCCACCTTTTTGACCTAGGCTACAGACCACCAATGGGAGACTTAAATAATATGGAAAGAATTTTACATAGCTATCAATATTTTTACAGAATCAAAAAGCATAGAACTGCTTCACAGTCATCTCAGCTCAAACCCAATGTGGTTAACTTTGGGAAAGGACTTAAAAATAAATCTTGAGGTATACTGGGAGTTGATGTTTTCAGCTCTGTTAAAGAAAATGGCAAAATAGAAGGGCAAGGATGCCTTTAGTTACCTACAACAGCTTTCTAAGGTTGTTATCCTATATATATAACTGGAGAAAGCTCCAGTGAAATGATTTGAACTTACAAGTGAACATATGTAGGGCTGCATTGCCTGTCACTCTGTTTTAAAAAAAGAAAGATTCTTACAGAATCAGTTTCATCCTGAGTGTGTGCCTTTCTATATCTCCCCAAGCAGATAGGCAACTGACATTTCAATTGCCCTGGAAAGATGGGGGGAGGGGGGGAGCTTTCTTTTTTACTGCCATTAATATTTCTACATCAAAGCCTTGAAATGTATTCTTAAATATTCAAATGTTGTCAAATGTAGTTATGAATATGTAAGTAATAACTATCTAGTTCATATTTTAAATCCAAGAAACTTCTCCTTGGTATGTTCCCATTGTCAGTTTTCTATTACTGCTATTCAGCTTCAAGCCCTGGGAGGCTGCAAGGGATAATGATTAAGACTTTATGACATCACATATTGCAGCAGCAACAGGAAGCAATGTCTAAAAATAACCTTTAGCACTTGCTTTTTATCCCCTCTGCAACCCAAAAGAACAGCTCTAAGACACAGATTTCCAATTCCATACCTAGCAAGGAGCTTGCTGCCATTGTTGACTTCAATTTATCTGTGGGCAGGGTGGAAAGTTCATTTTATTGAAATTGTTTTATGATTCTTTCCTCTTGCACCCCTCCATTTTTGAGCTCAAAATCGTGACCTTTCCATAAAAAAAAAAAAGAAAGGAAAGGAAAGGGGGAAAAAAATGAATATCTTGAATCCTACCCTGCTATTTTTTTTAAAGAAAATCTTCTCCATATTCCACTATCTTGTAACTTAAAAGTATGGTTTGAAAATTGATCAACATGACAGTTTCTCACAGACGAGACAATATTAAGATTTTTCTCAAAGGGAATTACGGGGAAGGAGAAGAAAGGAGAGAGGAGGGGAAGGGTCAGGGGCTATACTCATATGCAATCATTGCATCTATGAACCACAGCTCCAGAAAATAAATCTTTAGAAGAAGATATTGTGCCAGCTAGGTACTATAAATGGGAAAAAATGTGCCAATGTTGATAGGTTAATATGTGGGAAAATCTTTTGTGTTGACATGAAAATGGAGAAATATCTAGTAAAGTCCAAATCTACATATGAAATCAATATTTGTTTTCTACTGAATGTATAACCTTGGACAGACAATCCTTAACTCATGGTCAGAATTTGGCCGTGGTCCTTTGTAGAGATCTCTTGATTCTCTCAACTTCCCCAGCAATAACTTTTAGGCTATTGCATATTTAGCTTCTTTCCATCTGATTTGCAGACCATTGTTTCTGTTTGCCAAGGTCATCATGTTCCCAAATTACATCTTAATTAATCAGTTCATGCCTTTCTATAAGGTTTCTGTCTGTTGGAGGGTCATTTTTTTAAAAAAAGAAAACCCTCTTTGATTTGAATTTTTTAAATCTACAACTGGTAAATTCAACAGGGAAGAGAACAAAATAATGAGAGGAAGCTAATAATTAAAGCCCTCCCTCCATAGGTTTCAGGAACCAATTAAGGGACAATTCATCAGTAACATTGTGGCTAGGGTCAATAGAGAGCAATTAGGGATAGAAGGAGGACTTTTCTAATTAAAACTGTGGGAACTTTTGCTGAATAGTGATTCTCAGAAAGCATTATGTAAGGATTTTGTCCATAGAGATAGGTATTATTGGATAATATAGGACTATAGTAAATGCAGTGTGAAATTGTCATTTTAGTTCCGCTTCTTGTTGACTGCAGAAAATCTATACCTCAGCAACATTAAAATATTTTTTGGAGGAAGCATCAAGAAAAAGAAACAAGGCAGCCTTGATCTGATGAAGTATTTAGAGCTCTAGATTCTCTCACAGGTTGCTAGATGTCAAATATTCCTGCCTTGCTTTTCTTATGTTTTTTATGATTCTTATGAATCTTATATTATACTAGTTTGGTGTATCAGGCTAGCAGCCAGGAGACTGGAAGTTCTAGTTCTCTCTTAGGCTCAAAGCAAAGCTGGGTGATTATAGGAAGGAGGCAATGGCAATCTGTTTTTGAAAAAATTTGCCAAGAAAACTCAGGGACTTGTCCAGATCATCTCCAAGAATCAGACACAACTTAATAGAAAAAAAAAGTTGGTTTTTTTTTTTGGCAAATAAAGAAAGCATGCCCCAAATAATCTTTTGAATAGAAAGGTGCATCTGAAAACTATGAATTTCAAATGAGGTTCAGACTGCTCTAAAGTATAAAATATGGTAATTTTTTATTAAAAGACAAAGCAAATCAAGTTTTGCTCCACCCTTAATAATATCTGATAATTACTTAAAGGTTATACTGACTCAATTTTGAATTAATAAAATATGTGTCTCATCTTTGTGTGTCTAAATCTCCATTGCTTTATTTGTGTATAAACATACAAACATGATACAAACAACTGAAATCCGTAGAAAGACTGGGGTCCACCTATAGACTACACGTCAGGCTCAAACTTTGGAAACAAATGTGTTTCCAAAGTTAAATCACAGAGCTGTTTTTAAAAATTTTACAGCCATATATCATGATGCCTACATTAATGGAGATATAGCTAACAATAAACTCAAAAGAATCTCAAATATTTTGTTTCAAGATAAAACATTTGAAGTAACTGCCAGAGTCTATTATCTCCAACACATAAATTTCTTTTTATAATAGCTGCGTGACTAAGTACTAAAAGTCAAACTCTACGACTAAATTCCTATGTAGATCTAAGATATAGTTTTTTTATCGATCATTTATTGTATAATTGGAATCTAACAATTATGAAGCATTATTCACAAACTACAATAGAAAGATTTACATAACTTAGCCCAAAATAAGTACACTATATTAGAATTCAATGTGATGTGTGAGTCAGGCCAATATGTATTTATATTTGGTATATTTGGTATAAAATTATTAATTTTCTACACCTTCATAAATTGTGAAAACTGGCATATAATTGTCCATCCATAGTATGGGAGCTTAAAGTTAACAGAAAAAGGATTCCATTTTAGACAAACTCATCTAAGTTTATCTAAGTTTTATGCCACTTACGTGAGGCAAAATTAAAAGTCTACTACTATCCATGATTACATCTAGATTTAGTAGTTGAATGTTTCTAGCATTATACTTGCAAGAACATAAAAATGGCAGGCAGTTACAGCTCCCTTTTCAACCAATTGAACTGATTCTGTATCTGTTAATAGATGAAATCTAAAATTCAACTTACCCATTTAGTGATTTAATTTTATTAATTCTTGAATCTTCTGCTTTTGGGTTATTATCAAATGATTATTTTTTTTTAAATCAAACAGTACCAGGCAAATCTAGCTATTGCAATGTGGGAACAAATGGCAATATGCCATGACAGATTGATACACCACCACTATAGCACAAATTGGTTTGTGTGATCCCTATCTTGCTCCTTCTAGTTCAACCTCTTCATTTTACAGATTTCTATCCTGTAGAGGGTTTGGGGTGGGGGGTGGGGGAACAAGATTTATTCCTTGATTTTTTTTCAAGTACATCTTAGGTTGCTATATTACTTTCACTTTATTGGCAGGCTACAGAATAGCTACACTGAAAATCAGTTTGACTTTGGTCTTTTTTAAAATTAACAATTCATTAAGTTTAAGCATATAAGTCTATAGAGATACTCAGTCTTCAGGTCATGGTTTTCCCAAAGGTGCTTTTTCAGGAGACAACTGAATAAATCCTTCCATTCCCCATTATCTTGTCAGAGCTGAAGAAACTTTTTGGATGAGAAGTGAAAAAGAAAAGAAGGAAAAAAAAGTCCAGTTGCCTTCTGAAAAACCACCTTTGGGACAACCATGACCTGGATGACTGAAAATCTCTACAGACTTTTAGCTATACAATTTAGGATGAACACCCTTTGAATGGTGTGGGAGTACGAATGGATTTCCAGAGGAAAAATTGCAGATTACAGGAACCAGGAACACTACTCAGATGATCCTGAGTACACAAATAAACTTCCATATGCTACAGAGACCCTCTAAAAGGATGCAGATTACCAGCTGTCTGCAAGGAATATAAATCCTTCCATTCCCCACTGTCAGAGTTGAAGAGGCTTCTTGGATAAGAAGCAAAATATCTTCAAAAGAAAAAAAATAAGCATTTAAATTCAACCTTTCCTGCACGTTGAAATTGGTGGAATCAAACCAAGCACAGGAACATTGCAAAGGATGTGGCTACACTAATTATTCAGAAAGAAGCTTCACCTGTAGTTCTACACATTAGAAAACAACTTGTTCAAATTCACTGCATAATCTGAAAACATTTTTTTTCTGATCTTATCTTTGTAAAAATTAAAAAGTTGAAATAGTGAAATAAAATTGAATGTCCCTAATATTGTTATGGTAAGTATTCTTTAATTTACAATCATTTGTTTAGCGTCTGTTTAAAGTTACAACAGCACAAAAAGGTGGTTTATGATGTCTCCTCACACTTATGACTGTTGCAGCCACCCCACAGTCATGTGATCAAAATTCAGGTAGCTGGCAATTGGCATGCATTTACTATGGTTGCAGCATCCCAGGGTCATGTGTTCTCCATATACAATGTTCCCAGTGGCTTCTGACAAGCATAAAGGATAAAGTTCAGGTTGGAATGTCACCTTCCCAATATGAACTATAGCTCTCAAATTCCCTGAAATAATCATAAAGAAGAGAAATAAACCAGAACGTATTCAGCATCTCACAAACACAAATGTGCATTTATGTTGCTTTCACATCTGTGAAGGATAAAACAATTAAATTCATACCATAGATGTTTTTCTTAATTAAATATTTAAGGTTGTGTAGTTATTTTGTTTCACAAACCACTTGTTTAATTTTTCTAAAACCTTTCAAATTTTTATGTCAGCAACCAAATACTTAAATTCCATAATATTCTATTTGGATTTGAATTATAAAGAGATCCACCAAGCAAATTATTACTACTGAGGATGTGATTTGTATTCTTCAGGCACTTTCAGTATAATTTACATGGTTTCAAATTGTAGCCTTCATAGTTTTTTTTCTCCCTGTGATGGAATTCTGAAGTGTTCCTGAAGCTGTTACCTTTTTCTATTTTCACTCTTGCATTTCACTGCTCAGCCAGTACAAGTATCATTTCTTGGAATTGTTCATCTACACTGTTTTTGTACACATTGATCTGTTTCTTGCTATGACTACTAATCAGAACCTTTGTATTTGAGGAGGAGTGTTGGGAATAAATGTACTTGCACTGAAAAATGATACTGTTAACTATAACTGAGCGCTACTGATAAATACATCAGTGTAATTTAGAGAAGTTACCGTTAATCCCAAACATACCATTGCAAACTTCAAATAGGCCCACTACAATGAATCCTATTTAATAATGTCTTCAAGATTTTCACACACACACACACACACACACACACACACACACATGCGCACACACACACACACACAAATTCTTCACAAATGGATATGTAAACAGGACTAATTTAGTCTCCTTTGAGTCCTACTCAAATTAATTATGATTCTTCTTCTTTTCTTCCTCTTTTACTACTTCAGGTGTTCAGGTAATTATGATTAATTTATCCTATTCTTTTTTCAGTATGAAATGTTAGCATGACCACGAAAGAATCTTATATACTAATAAGTATATACTTATTATACTGAAATACTAATGCATAAGCTACTCAGGATCACACTAAAGTTCAACAAATGATTCAAGTATAATACTATAAAAGATAAAGAGGAATAGGTGTATTTCAAGACATAGGGACGTTTTTATGATTGGCTAGAAAAGGAGTAAGAATAAAAATAAATGAGAGAAAAGACAAAAAGAAAATAGAAATCCAAATGACACCTGAGTAAATGAAAAAGGGGGAAGGAGGGGGAAAATGGAAAAAAGAGGTACTATATAAATGTACATTAAGGATGATAATATATGTGTAATCGGCAAAATAGAAAAGAAATTGAAAGGAAAACGTGGGTAAATATAAGATCGGGGTTGCTTGAATACCATCTTGATAAAATATTGAATTGAAAATGGACACAACAACAGAGAGGAAAGGGAGAGAGGAGTAGAGGTAAAAGTAGGAAAGTGAGAGGAGAAGGAAGGAAAAGAGAGAGAGAGAAGAAAGGGAAAAGAAGAGGAAGAAAGGGAGGGTGAATAAGACTAGGAGAGAGGGTTAGAAAGGGAGGAAGAGGGGTGTAGTGGGAGAAAGGAAGGGGAAGGAGAGAGGGGGAAGGAGAGGAGGAAAGAAGAAAGTTGAATAGAGGAAGGGAAAGAAAAGAATAGAGGAAGGGAGAGAAGAAGGAAAGGAAGGGTTGTTGTGGAAGAAGGGAGATAGGGAATGGTAGAAGAACAACTCCAAATATATTTCAAAGTTTTAGGATGAAGAATGAACCAGTATGGAAATCAAAAGATTATGTGTATGATAAGAATGGTTAAAGATATTATACATTTATATATGTTTTACGAGAAATAAAAATAAAAAAACTTTTAATTAAAAAAAGAAGTCTCCATTAGGTCAAAGTGACAAAGTCACAAAGCCAGCAGGGTAGAAAAGGGGGCTTAACAAGAGGAGATGACTATCTGTATATGGTAAGAGAAATGTTTCCAAAAGGCATTTCAAAGGGCTGGAAAAAAGATTGGTAATACAGATGTGCATACAACAATGTACCACTCTTTGTTTGATACACATTCCTTTTTTTAATTGAAAATTTTAATCTAATAAAATATACTAAATCCTTGCAAAGGAAACTGAAAAAAGAAAAGAGAGAGAGTATAATTCTGAAAACAATGGTTATCCGGTAAACATGCATTGTTGAAAGCAAAATAATAAAAGGACAAAAGGGTGAAAGGAGTGGTAAACCACACAATTATGCTGACTGTTAACTAAAGAGCAATTATGTGTAATTTCTTTTTCAATTAGCATCTGCAGAGTACTAGGAAACTGTGTGTATGTGTATGGTTGTGTCTGTGTGTGCCTTCAAATCACTACTGAATCTTGGCAACTGCCTGTACATGTCCCTATAGGGGTTTTTTGGCAAGATTTTGGAAATGGTTTGCCATTGCCTGCTTCCTAGGGCTGAGAGAGAGGGAATCACCTAGCTAGGTTGCATGCATAAGGTGGACTAGAACAAACAAAAATTCCCCAAAAATATTAACATAAATAGGCATGAGAATAATCAAATAATCAGACAATTCCAAGGAGGC